>VDFB02315239.1:0-71683 GCA_007258455.2 Sequoia sempervirens | reverse complement strand
TTTATTATTAAAGCAACAAGCAACAGCTTATACTCTCTCCTACCATTCTTGATTTGTTTTTAGTCTCACAGAATTGATTTTTATTTTTCGTGAATTGACTGAACTTGACCGTTGGCAATAGAGGTTATATTCGATAATTAGGAAGGTATTTTTGGTTAAGTTAAATTATAATATTTTCTTATGTACATTTAGTTATATATATTTTTGTCAAATTTATTGATTTATATTTCGTGAACAATAAGAAATGAATATTTAAATGAAAATTCAATTATAAATTTTTTAAGTCAAATTTAAATGGATCATAATTCATGTAAATTTATTTGTCATAAAAATGAATGGTGGTGATGAATGAATAATAGTGATGCTCAGAAAAATGAAGTATCAAAAGAGAATTCACTCATCCTAATTGACTACTCTAGCTCAAAGGCACTTAACAATTAGAACAAATTATACCAATTTGTTGAAAAGGATTTAAAAAATAATTTATAATTTGATTGAGAAAAATAAATGTGGGAGACTCAATGTTGTAAATATTGGTAATGAGCCTAACTTTACTTTGACAATAATGAATCTCAACAGATCAAATTTTATTCAACAATCAACTAAGTAATATTTTAGTTAGTTAGCTTCTCATACTTCTCCAATAGAATATAGAATTATACAACATCTATAGAAAAAAAGAGGTATTATAAATTGAAACGATATAGTTGTATTAACTTTTCCTTAATGTTAATTTATATATTTAAAAAAATGCAAATCGATTATACATACATGCATATTAACAAATTGTATATATAACCTTATTTATATCAATTATATAAAGTTTTTTAATTATTATATTATAAAATATGTGGAAAAAGATACATGTTATAGTTTAAGAATATTCAATAATATATTTATAGAGAAAGACAAAGCTACTAGATAGCAAGAGCTATTGATTTAATAGTTAGAGGTAAATCATAGTCATATGGTTTCCATTGTCAAGATTATTTGAAATAGTCTCTCAACCTATAAAAGTGTCATCATTAGAGTGTTCATCATTAGTTCGTACTTCATTAGAATATTGACCAATAGCCCTTGAAGGAGACAAAAAAAACCAAGGAAAAATGAGGAAATTTGTCACTATCAAGCCAATAGAAGACACCTAAAGGCCTATCTATTATAGTCTAAGGACACATATACCTTCCCAAGATTCTCATTACATGGGTAATGTCTAATCTAAAATTGAACAAATCATCTAGAAGTCTACTAACAATATTCTTAAATTTAAGTACATAGCTAAAGTCCTATACCACATAGGGTTAAAGAACAAACATCAATTTTCAACCTTACAAACTAAGCCATTGCAAAAATATTTCACCTAATCATCTTTTCCCTACCATATTCTTCACATTACATAGAAAATAGAGATTAAAATTCCCTAATCATCCATATTGTCCTTAAAAATAATGAAGCACAATATCAATAAATGATCAACTCTACACAAATCATAATTCAAATAGGAAATAGATTGAACCTCTAGGATAAACAATAGGCTGTAGCAAGAAAACTTTCATATCAAATAATTTTTGTCTTCCAAAAAAAACATGTGATCTAGCTATGACAAGTAAGATCTCTAAAACCCCAACCAATAATCTTATCAATAGTCAACTATTTAACTGCAAGGTTGAGTATAATAGAAAAATGCGCAGGCCTCTCAAACAAAAGTAATATCAATCAAATAACTATTCTTTCATCAAGGAAATCTACCCAAACTCATTAACCATCTTCTATAATCCTCAAACCAAGATTCGGAATTAGAAAACATAACTCAAGACCCAAACATAAGGAGATAAAAAAGATCATAATCATGTATATACTCCTCAAATAATTGCTCAAAATTAGCATCCATGGCTTAAGACTCAAAAAATGGAAAGAAAAGACAAAGAAAAGAATGTATTTTAAAACCAAGTGGATAATACCTATTAGATTACTCATAACCAAGTGGGTCAAGAGCATTATATGAGATTATTTTTCACATGAAACAAAAAGTAAAAATGAATCTAAATATGAATAGCCTCCTCAACAAGTTCATTCTATAATCACATCCAACTCTAAATATAGGATCCTTAGACAATATAGTACTAAAACTGAGTATTGAAAAATTTCCCTATTATTATCTTATGAGATCTCCAAAAATCTCCCTCCTAATGATTTTAGAGTTTGAAGTGTAAAAGTGTTGTGCATACTCTTGTTAATTGGCCCAACTTCTCTTAATTTTAATCACTACGTTCCACTTCATCATTTTAGCCTCTCTATACCTTAATGATAAAGGGTTTCATAAGTGTATCTTTTAGAAACATAATGAATTGTTAGGAGAAACAATAGATGGATTCTAAATATTACCTATTTGTGTGTTTGAAGGCTTGAACCTTAGAAGAAAAAATTGATATTGAAGAGAATATTGAACCTTATATTATTCTATTTATAATTGAATTTCATTATTGTGATGTGACAAATAGGGATCTAGGGTCTCAACCACACTTTCTCCTAAATTACATTAGAGAGAACCAAAATTGATCACATACACCCACTTGGCCACTAATCTCAATGGAAGATCTAGAATAGTGGATCAAGTTTTTAGTTCTTTTTTTGGGGGGAAAAGATATTGATTTTAATGATTAGAGGTTAACTTCATTTGATAACGCAAATGTATTTCTAGGTCAACTATGAAACTACAACAAACTGATGTAAATATAGACAATTGTAGAACTAAAAGATAGAAATGGACAATAGAACAATACAGTGCAAAGACAAAGGAACCTGACATGTAAATTAGGATTCAAATTGCTTAGACAAGGGTGGTGGTGCCCTAGTACAAAGAATGTAGATCTCAAGAATCAGTGAACATATCTGAGATGGTCACAGTCTATAGGTTCTTCCTTCATGGACTCAACTTCAAAACTTCATATATTGATGATTAATTCCACTTGCCTTAATTCATTGAAGTAAGAGGCTTGAATGTTTGATCTTGCAATTAGGTCTTCAATCTTCTCCCAAATCCACTTCAGATCTACTGCCTGCACACAAGAGAGGGGATGAGCGGTTGTGCCCTATAGGGGCTTGCCTAAGTCAAACCTCATTTTTGTGTTTCCATCTCCACAATGACTATGATGATGTAAATAGTTTTTACCATCAGTTGGGTAGATGCAAATGGATAAAAAAAGTGATAAATTGACAAGTGTTATAGCTTACCACTCAAATATTATTTTGTTGGACTAAATTCATTGTACTCATCGCATACAAGGAGGATTGGTTGCTTGATTGAAGGTCTTGCAAGTGTTAATAATCACAAAACAAATGAACATAAAGCATGAACAAACTTACATATAAACTTGGTGCATTGTAAACATGAATCTTGACTAATAATAAGTGTTGTAAATTCTGCTTATTCTACTTTTGAATGCTTTTTAGGATGCTCAATTTCTCAGTCCTTTCATTAGGATTTTAAATGGTGCAAAAGAGTTGTATTTATATGCATTAAATCATTTTCTCACAAAATTAATTATCAAAAGCTAACAAATGAATTTAAATTAGTAAATATTAAAATGTTGATAATAACATATTTTAAATTGGGCCAAAATAAGTTGGACAAGGGTAGTGATACCCTAGTCCAAACCTATTTTGGAGATTTTGTTGTCGTTAAATAAATATTAAATCTTAATTCCCAATTTTTTTATTTTGTAAAAATGACCGCAAAACAGACAATTTAAGAGCATAATTAGGTCCAAGCATATAGGGGGGAGCTAAACCTAGCATAAAATTGTCAAGAGTGACAATTTACAACACTAAAATTATAGACTATATTTTCAAAGGATTAGACACTAATCTTAAATATCTATTGATCAAAATTTTAATCAAAATTTTTAGTAATCCTTTGTATAGTTTTTCCAATCCATATCTCACCACCTTAGTGATGGTTACCAAGAAGTTTTGATGCTCATTCACCCCTTTTGTTATATCATTATAGAAAATTAAGATTCATATTGGCTGACCCAATTATAACTTCATAGCAATTTTAGTTTAAATATGTCACCACCTTAATTACAACTTGATGGAAATTTAGGTTTTACTTTGTCATTCTAATTACAACTTTATGGGAAATTTAGATTTTAGTTTACCATCCTAATTATAAATTATAAAAAATTAAGTTTTAATTCATGTCTTAGTTAAAATTTTACAAGAAATGAAAATTTTAATTTGTCGCCTCAATTATAAATTTATGAAAATTTTAATACCTAAGTGGTTAACTTGATTAAAAACTAAAATAAATTTTAATTTCAGTCACACATTTTATTTCCATAATATATTTTAATATGAAATAACCACCAAATTTATCACTTCAAATCAATTTAAAAACTTCATTAACAAAATTATATTTCTACATAAAAAAAATTATCAAGATTTATAAAAATAAATCAGAAATAATTCTTAAATATATTTCCAATTTTTTTAATTTTTTTTCTCATTTTCCAAAAATAAAGACAATTCTTAAATATAACCTGATAAAAGGTTAAACCAATTCACATGCTCCAAATTTCACTCTTTTTTATTCATCATTTTGTCCTGGATTTTGATTCTCTATACTTTGTTTCTTAAATTGAATGCTTCTAGATGAAGAGAAACGACATTCATAAGGCGATGAAAAGTAGAATCTATTCATGTTGACCTGCAAGCACAGACAGATATTCTCACGTTCCACTCGGCTTAATTTGTGGACTTCATGTGAAACTTTAATGGCACCAGTTTTCTTTTCTTTCGACATGGATTTAAGCGTAGATCTGCACAGTGCTCAAATGAGACTGTAAATTGGCAGAGATAGACATCGACCCTTTAGCACAAAGTCAAACTGCTGATCCTTCCGTCCTTATCTTTCCGTCTTGTAATGAATATAAAATGTCAAATGTGCATCCAGAATGGTGGGTAGACATTGCCTTATTTTTCAACGCTCTTCGTAAGCATATCCGATTCCATATTCACCATTTTCCACACAAGCATAAAGAAATCTCTTACAAATATTGACCGACTGCAAGTCCAAGGGGAAAGCTGCCCTCGTTATTCCTTGCAATATAAGAAGCACATTGGATTGGATGATTGGATCTGTAAGTCTTATACTTTGCCAGAATGGATACCAGAAAATGTGTCTTCTTTTTGTGGCTTCTGGTAGTTTGTGTGTCCGCTGCCTCGGTGTATGCAAATGAGAAATTGAATAGAAGAGCATTTCCCCCTGGGTTTACGTTTGGCACAGCCTCTGCTGCATACCAGGTGATCTTTCCTGTTCCTTCATTTTTAAATGATTAAAATGTCCTATCTATTTACTTAAAAAGCTTCCAGAGAAGCCCTTTCTGAGATCGCACTGTTTACAGTATGAAGGAGCTGCCAGAGAGGGAGGAAGAAGACCAAGCATTTGGGATACTTTTTCACATACCGCAGGTTATAACCCATTTTTCAGTTTCAATTAGTATCCAGGTTGTAAATATCTGGTACAATGGTGTATATGTATTGAATTTTTTGATTCACATGAAATGATTTTCAGGGAATATTGTGGATGGGAGCAATGGGGATGTTGCTGTAGACCAGTACCACCGCTATAAGGTAGAATAATAATAGTACTTGCTGAATGATATAATGGTATAAAAATTTAGTCTTTGGCTTATTTAAGGAATTACATCAAACTGTGCCTGCAAATGTAATTTTTTCAATACATTGCTATTGAATACATGTGATTTAGTGTATTTGCATGGTGCAATGAATAAAATGGGGATGTATTTTAACACTGTAGGAGGATGTCAAACTTATGAAGAACATGGGCATGGATGCATATAGGTTTTCTATTTCCTGGTCACGAATATTACCATGTGAGTAATATTTTATTTTGGGAGTAGTACTGAATTAAAAATAATAAATGTCATTTTATTTCTGGCTCTCTACATTTTGATGATTATTACAATGAGATTGCTTCATTTGTCTTTTGGGATCAATTTATTCAGTTTACCTGCTGGTCGTTTGTCTTCTGGAATCGAGTTAGTGGTTGTTTATCATATATGTTTTTATTTTCAAATAAATCTTATAGTACTTAAATCTACTGAAATTGTAGGCAAGCTTCCTTGCTAAAAATGCTTCTCCGCCACTTACAGTAGACAAATTCTTGAAAATTAAAAAACATCAAAAGGATCTCAATACAGCTGACTACATTTTAAGCATACCCACCTGTCTCTTTTGCATATTTAAATTTTTGAAAACTTACGAACCTCCCTGCACCAGAAGACACATTAAACAAATGCTATTGTTCCTTGTCTTATGAAAGCTTTTTGTAACAGATGGCTCACTAAAAGGAGGGATCAATAAAGCTGGTGTAGCATATTACAACAAACTTATCAACGAACTCTTGTTACATGGTAATGTGTAGCATTAATTTGGGTATTAACATTATGAATTCTATGTCCTGTTTAAGCTTATACTAATCCACCAACTCCTGTTTTTGAAGGTATTAAGCCTTTCGTGACACTGTTCCATTTCGACACACCACAAGCATTGGAGGATAAATATGGAGGATTTCTCAGCCAAAATATTGTGTATGACACAGAACTTCCCATACTCATTCCACTAAATTACAGAGCAGTAGGGCAATCATTCCTGGATTAATGATCATAATCGTTCAGATAAATGTTATGGTATAGTTATTACTGCGGTCATGGATTTGACTGAATCTTCTTAGTTATTATCTGACGCTAAAGAGCCTGTTTTCTGAATTTCACAGGAGAGATTTTGCAGCCTACAGTGAAGTGTGCTTCCAGGAGTTTGGGGACCGAGTAAAGTTTTGGGTAACTTTAAACGAACCTCATAGCATTGCTGATTTTGGATATGACAGTGGAATAATTGCACCAGGCCGGCATACCGGTACCAATGGAAATTTAAGTACAGGAAACTCTGCAACAGAGCCATATATTGTGGCCCATAATCTGCTCCTTGCTCATGCTGCTGCTGTTAGTTTATACAAGAACAAATATCAGGTGAGTGACTCACAAAACCAATGCTAATTTATTACCATAAACACAACCTCCATAGCCATTCTACATGACACACCACTATTTCACTAAAAACTGGTGTTTTATTCACATGTAGGCGGTGCAGAAGGGATCAATTGGCATCACCTTAGACAGCACCCAGATGTTGCCTTATTCAAATACATCCTCTGACCAGATGGCCGCTCAAAGGGTCATAGATTTTATGTTTGGTTGGTAAGTACCTTCTGAAACCTTCCCGAATTATTTTTGGTTACTTTTATTTGGTGGGAGTGGGACATATTATATAATAATTTCCCTTTATAAAAAGTTGTCTTCCACTTACATGAAATAAATCTAAGAGAATCAACCTTTAATCATCATCTATATTTTCTAAATCTACGAGAATCCATCTTCAATCATTATATATGTTTTCTAAATCTAAGAAAATCGAGTCTGCAACCATTATCTATATATTGAATTATTATTTTTGTGAATGCAGGTTTATGGATCCAATTACAAAAGGAGATTACCCTTCAAGTATGAGAAATCTTGTTGGCCCACGTTTGCCCAAGTTTAGTAAATCTCAATCGCTTATAGTGAAAGGCTCTTTTGACTTTGTGGGCTTAAACTATTACACAACCACGTACGCTGCTCATGCTTCAACGCCGCCGAACAAAATTAATACAAGCTATTCGCTGGATTCCCAAGCTAATCTTACTGGTATGGTTTCCAGAAAAAACCAACAACAAAAAAAATCTCTGTAGATTGATTCAGCTTTCAAACTATTAGATAACTGTTTAACAAAATTGTACACATTTGATTCCCATCAAAATGGTTGCAGCGGAAAGGAATGGTGTGCTCATTGGACCTGTGGTAAGGCTTACTGAACATTTTAATGGAATCTTAATTGGTTATATTGTTGATTCTCAATAATAAAAAATTGTTTTGGAATATCTGATGGCCAATGCTTAATCTTTAATAACGTGGACAGGCGGGATCTCCGTGGCTTCACGTGTATCCACGAGGAATAAGAGACATTTTGAACTACGTTAAAGATCGATATGACAATCCGCCCATTTTCATAACAGAAAACGGTAATAAATTGTCCAGTAATATATCCCGTCGAACCAATTTGTTTTGAATAAAAATGAATTAGAAATGACTTTGTGTGCCAATTCTGATCACAGGTATCGACGAAATCAACAACGAGACTTTATCATTACAAGAAGCTCTGAACGATACATGGCGAATAGACTACCATTCACAGCATTTGTGGTACCTTCACAAGGCAATAAGGTAAGTCATTTTCATTTAATTAGTATACTGATGGTCTGTATCTTTCATATTTTCTGTATATATGCCTTTACTATCTATTATATTTGATTAATGGTGGATTTGATTGCAGGGAAGGATCGGATGTAAGAGGATACTTTGCGTGGTCTATGTTGGACAACTTTGAATGGACGAGCGGTTATACTGTTCGTTTTGGCCTCCATTACGTGGACTACAAAAATAATCTCAAGAGATATCCAAAAGCGTCGGCACGCTGGTTCCGCAGATTCTTGAAATGAAGAAACACAGTGTTACACCGTACAATAAGAACCCACATATTGTGGCACCAATGTGAAGATTTGTTCTTTCCAATTACATACTCTATTATTAAGACTACAAGCAAAAGCTTTTACATTCACCTACCATTCTCTGGTTCGTTTTTAGTCAATCTTTGAATAGTTTTTTTTTTTTTTTTTGAATTGACTATACTTGACCATTGACAATAGAGGTATATTGACAAGTAGAGGTTTTGTTTTGTTTTTTGTTTTTTGTTTTTTGTTTTTGTTTTTTTACGCATTGTATCAATTTATTGAAGATTCAATTATATATTATTTTGTCAAATTTATTGATTCAAATTTTATAAATAGTGGTTTATTTGAATTTTATGAGATTATAATATTTATATGAAGATTCAATTATGTATTTTCTATGTCAAATTGAAATTGACAATATTTTATGAATAGTGTAATTTTTTTTTAAATAATGATAGGTATAAGTATTGTTATTTATATTAATTATATAAAAAATTTAAAATTATATTATATTATAAAAATATGGGTGGAAAGTTGCATGTATAGTTTAAGTAAGATAGGATCTTAAGTAAAATATTTATAGAGAAAGACATAAAGTTGTTAAACAATAAGAGCTATTGATTTAGTAGTTTGAGGTTGATCGTAGTCATATGGTTTGCATGGTTAGAATTATTGGAAATAGGCTCTCAACCTATAAGAGCACCATCGTTAGCAAGTGTTGCATTAGTTTCCACATCATTAGGAGATTGACCAATAGCCCTTGAAGGAGAAATAGCCAAGAAAAAATGAGGATATTTTCACTTCTCAAGCTAATAGAAGGTACCTAAAGACCTATGTATTTTATAAGGACACATATACCTTCCTAAAATTTCCATTACATGGGCAATGTCTATTTTAAAATTGAACAAAGCATCCAAGAGTCCACCAATAATACTCTCATAAAGGACATGACTAAAGTAGTCTATCGCATAGTGTTAAAGAACACACATTGATTTGCAACCTTGCAAACTAAACCATTGTAAAAATCTCTCATATAATCACCTTACCTCTACCATGTTCTTCATATCACATACAAAATAGAGATTAAAAAAGCCCAATCATCCATGTTATTCTTAAAAAAGAGTAAGTTAAATAACAATAAATGATCAAATCAACATAAATCTCAATTCTAACATGAAATGAATTGAATTTATAGGGTAAAAAATTAGCCATAGCAATAAAAATTGCAAATCAAATCATTTCCTACCATACAAATTCATGATCTATCTATGACAAGTAATATCTCTAAAACCCCAAACAAAAATATCAACAATATCCAACTATTTAACCCCAAGGTTGAACACAATAGCAATGGATGTAGGTGTTTCAAACTAAAGTAAGACCAAAAAAATAATTGTTTTGTGATCAAATAAATATGTCCAAACCCACTAACCACTCCTACACTCCTTAAACCACTTCTCAAAATTTAACGTAAGGAGATAAAAAAACCATAGGCATGCATGTACTCCTCAAATAAGTCCTCAAACTAACATCCAAAGCTCAAGAATCAAACAAATGGAAAGAAAAGAATTTATCTTAAAACTAAGTGGACAATGCTTATTAGATTATTCATAACCAATTGGGTTGAGATTGGGGTATGATATTTTTTTTACACATGGAACACAAAGTAAAAATAACTCTAAATATAAACAATATCCTCATCAACTCAATGTCTTACTCACATCCAACTCTAAATGTAGGCTCCTTAGAAATTATATGAAAATCTAGTCCAGAGATATTATTTAAAAAAAATGATCTCTAAAATACAAGAGATCTACCCACACTCAAATATAATAGAGGTTGATCATCCCATTCCCAATGAAATCCAACTACAATACCACAATAACAAGAAAATCACAATAAAAAATGATCACAACACTAATCTATCAAATTACCACAAACCAATGTCAAAGCTCTTAATGCATTAATACAATATCCAAGAAATTATCATGACATCATGATTTATCTCCCAACCATAACCAATGTGTCCATTATAATTAAAAAATATTGTAGACTCTATGAACTCCCATTGGCCTCATGATTTACATCTTTGCCAAGGAATATCATATGTTCTAATTGATAGATATGCTCTTGAACATCCATTTCATGCTATAACTCCAATGTGTGATCTAATGTCTATTGTAGCACAATAAGCCATCGCCTAAACCAAGGATCATTTGTCTAAGTTGAAAAACCATAATTAAAAATTTAACCAAAGACTCTTAGAACCCTTAATGGAAGAGGTTGCCTACATCTTCAAAAAATGAAGATAAATATCCTACGCTAATAAAAATAAAGATGTCAATAAACTCTCAATACTCACATAAGGGTGAGTGTGGGATCATGATGGTCCAAACAATGATAATAGGGGTAAAAAGTGTGTTTTTACTTAGCCAAAATCTGAAAAATGAATACTTTACTTTTTGTTTGGGCTGGGTGAAAAGTGAGTTTTTCTTTTGTAAAAACAAAAGAAAAATAGAAATTTATTTCTTACAAACATATATCCATGTCTTACAATAGAGCTCAAAAAAATGGATATTTGAGGCAGGGAAACTAATTTATGGTTTGGAGATTCAATTTTTGAGGTTTACAATTAACCAAAGTCTAGAGATAAGCTAGTTTTCTTCCATTTTTTTAGTTTTTAGTTTTCTATTTTTAGTTTTATGTAAATTTATTCAAATTTAAATTAGTATGGTTTATGCTTTCATTTTTAACTTTTAGTAATTAGTTAAAAATTGTTAATATTTAATTTTTGAATTGTAAATCTAGGTATAAATGGTTGTAGCATTGTAAATTGTCAACCCTAACAATTCACACTACATGGAGACCCTACTTTGCTTATAATATTAATTATCATAATAGTGTATTCATATTGGGGGAATATTAGGAAAACATATTAAATGCCCTGATATCTCGACAAATTTGGGCCTAAAGCACCTAGTCAAGGGTAGGGGAGCCCTTGACCTTAAAGGTGACCTATTTCAATTGTGTTAGTGTTTGAAGAATTAGAAAGGGTCTCAAGTCACCCTATAATCAAAATAGCAATCAGGATACATATATAAACAACTTGTCTTCTCATTTTAACATTAAAAAGAAGAAAAGGATGAACAATAAGCTATTATGATGCCCTTATTGTGAAGATGTATTGATTTATCCTCTGCATGAGCTAGCTACAACAATCTATTGTGTTTTATGGACTAATATATTGCAATCCTTCAATCCATTCAAGAATCCATCAAACAACCTTTGGTGGCAACTTATGGTGTGTACATCCCTTTGACAAATATTTCACACCAAGGTAACATTATCCATTTATAAGTTTCATTTTAATCAATTATTGTTCATTTCACCTCTTTCCAACCTAGGGTAGTCCCTCTCTACCATCATCATTTGCCATTAATGGAGGTGGAAATACCAAAATGGTGTATGACTTAGGGAATCCCCTATACAACACAACCTTTCTCCCTCTTTTCACGTGTACAGGATACATCCAAAACTTTCATCAGAGATAGATTATAACAAAGCAAAAGAGCATATTGTGACAAGTCATCAAAAGCTGATAACTCCCCAAAACACCTAGACTAGGGAGCGTGTGCCCCTGTCCCTATAATTTAGGCTCAAATTTCATCCACAAGTGCCCCTCTATCTACATTTCCCATATATGTGTATATTCTGTCAATTTTCATTTTCATCTTTGTGACAAATCACATTTTCATATTTGGGGTTTTATGTCAAATAGGCTAAATAAAAACACATTGAATTTCTCTTCTTTGCAACTCAAAAGAACCAAAACCTAGGAGATTGGCTCTCCCTTGTGGTAGCTAGCCAATCATCAAACCCTAGTTAGTTTGTGTTTGAATTTGGAGTCAATGAAAAAAAGGTAATCCTAGTTAGTATACTAGTTAGATCTAGGATCACTTTTTCCACTCTATATTTTGGTGAACTTGACATATATCCTACACTTGCAATTTTATGATTTACATAGCATAAAGCCTGAAATTAATCAAAAACCTAGGTTATTTGAATGCATTTTTATTGATTTGTATTTGTTTCATTTTCAAAATTAAACATTTGCACTCTTTTCAACATTAAAACACCATGGTGAATTCAAGTTAGATCAAAACTATAAAATATTTGGTTAATTACATTATTTAATATCTAATTTTACTTGTTTAGGGTTTAGATCTAAGTTAATTTCAATTTGTAAATGTTACATGTTTACTTTGGAAAAATAGAGCATTTAGAGCATTTTGTTGCTTTCAAAAATATAAAAAAACACATTTTGCCACATTTCCATTAGCATATATTAGTTTTGTCATAACCTCATACCTCTTGGGGGCACTCATTTGTGCAATTGATTTCATCCATCAGCTCCTTTGAAGTATTAAAATCCCTCACCCATTCCTTCATGTGCCTCTAATCATAAAATTAGGGCACACTAATTTCCTGAGCTCTAATAGACTTCAAACTTGGATTGTCACGGAAAAGAACCTACAATTTTTTCTCTACCTATGCAAGATCTAAAACTTTAAAAAATGCACTTCTAGACTAGGGTTCCCATGCCCTTGTCTAGCTAGTTTCACCTCATTTTTTTTTCCAAACCTTGCTCTATAGTCTTTCTCAGATCTAATCTTGATTTCTAGTAGTCTATCTTGAAACTTCTAGATTTTTATGTGCATTGCTAGTTTAACCCTAACTCACCTAATTCATTGCATTTTCATAAAAAATATTGTTTCTCTCATCAAGAGTGATCAAAATCTTATCCAACCTACTTGGTTCTCCCTTAGGGACAACATCCAAATAGAATTTTGTGCCTATACTTTGTATCTTCTCAAGATGTTTACCTTTACCCCTATCAAGAGATGACCTTAGAAACTAAAGCTTATCATATATCCTCCTTTACATGTTCCTAAACATGTCAATATATTCCTTCTCTCATTATTCGACCTCCTTAAAATCATTCTAAACCTCCTATTCATATCCTTAAATTTGCAAAACAACTCACTCAAAATAGCTATATACACCAAAGTGTGTCGTAGAAACCACATTATCACATAGTTTCTCACACATATAACACTTGAAATAACAAACAAACAAATAAAATGAAAACCTCTATTCCATTTCCTTAGCCATATCTTCCCCCTGCACCTCATCTCCCTCAACATAGTGACAAAGAGTATGATCTTATTGAGAAACTTCATAATACTCTAGCTAAGATCTCTCTTTGGGACTTAATTCAAACTTCACCTACCTACCATGGTATGCTCCAAGATGCTTTGTAAAATGTTGTGGTACCACCTTTTGTTAAACCAAATGATGTAGTAGCCTTGTTAGATAGCACATGAAGATAACCAACTTGGATATCACATTCATTCGACATTAATTACCTCCTTAAATTCAAAAGAAACATGATTCGAGCTAATAAAAAAAAAAAATTAATAAAACTAGGGTTAGAAATTATCTCCTTGGATTAGTTCTTACTGTTTGTAGCGTTAACCTTTTACATAGGCTTAGTGTGGATGAATCTCTCATTAAACCTGATGCTCTTACTATTCATGGATTAAATAATTTTGGTAGGCAACCATTGGGAATAATAGCATTACCTATTAAGGTAGGGCCTATATTTTTACCTACCCTTATCCATGAAATGTTAAATTCTCTCATATAATCTTCTTCTTGGTATACCATAGATCCATTCCATGAAGGAACTCCCATATACTCTTCACCATACAATAAAATATGAATATAATAACAAAGATATATACAACTAAAGAAGATGAAGAAAGTTATTTACATGCCCAAGTTGAGAATAACATTTCTAACTCTCTTAGTACTTTGATTCCATCTTCAAAAGTTGAACCATCACCTTCCAATGATAAGGATAGTATGAATGCACTCTTGGGTGATGATTGAGGATTATTTTTTATTCTCTTAACCTTGAGGTTGGCTTGTGATGTGGTATTTTCAAGAAATTTTGTATAATCACATATAAATATAGGTTTTTCCTCCCATTTTCAACCCCAACCAATCAATCTCGTAATCTCATTCAAGCATTCAAGCATTTAATCAATCACTTTAGGCATTATCAAGTCTACATCCATTGGAGCATCTACTTGCATATCTTCAAATTTCTACTTCAAGGGTTTGGTGGGTTGTAGTATTGCATGGTGTTCATTCGTCATTCTCTTTTCATTTCATTTTCAAGGGTTTGATTACCAAACTAGGTTTTGACCAAGGAAAACCCCTATTCACTAACCTTTAATAACCCTTTTTTCCCTCTTGGCATGTGTTTCTTGTAGGTCTTGTATGCAGATTTTTAAAAGAGCAAGGTGTTAAAAAGTGTCATCAATTCATCAAAGTCAACAAAAGCCTAAAAGACACTTGGAAATCACCTATAGGTCACATTCTGTAGATTCATATCTGGAAACCTGTCGGGAACAGAAGTGCAGATTGAAGACTACAAATTCTTGTCCTGAATTTCTCAAAATATGAAGGTGGAATAAGTCACCATCATTGGTGAATTAGTCCCACTACCAGGCCTGAAAAGTGTTTTTTGTAATTCTGGATACTCTTTTGGATGAAACTTATTCTGGTAGAATCTCCTCGAAACATGACTAAGTCACCTAGCTTGGCGTAAGTGTCCCACTTGGCTTCAACAGTAAATTTTGCAAGATTCTAGAGCCTCTCTACATCACATTCCAATTTCTAGGTGCACCTCTGCAATCTCATTCATTTTTGTTATTGTTTGTTTACATTCTTAGGTCATTTTTGCATACGTCATTATATTTTCAAACATCTTGCATCTCTTTAGTTTTCATTTAATAATCAATATCTTTCACTAGTTTTCTAAGTTTAGGGCACTCTATTTAGGCATATTTCATTCATATTTGCATTAGTCTTGAGTGGGGACATTGTAACTTTTGGCACACCTCTCTCCTTTTAGATGAAAACCCCTAGAAGTGTTATAGAGTCTTGTGGTACCAAAAAATTTGTCCAGACCTATAAATGAAACACCTATCATTGATGAAGAAATGATCAAACCAAATGACCTTCCAAACATACAAGAACAACCTCTACAAAAACCTCCTACAATTTCATACAAGAGACCATGAGATAACACAAACAATCTTGTTGTCCCTCCTAAAGTCAAACAAGTCTACAAAGCCAAAGAGAAAGAAGTTGAACAACCTACTATTATTTCTTCTATACCTCCCAAGGAAGAGAAGGGACCTATGATTGACAAACCTGCTCTTACATGTAAACACATAATTGGCAATATATTGAAAAGGAACCAAAGTTCTAGAGAGCGTAGGTGTAGGCAACGTGCTATTGCTCATAGATTGCAAACTCAAGAAGACAAAAAAACATAGAAATTAAAAATCCAAACTTACCTAAATCAAAGAATGATGACTCTATACCCTCGCCACAACATAAACAAGAACATCCCATGGACATTGTTATTCGACCTCCTGTTGTGATAAATCTAGATGATGACATTGACATGGAAAAAATTGATGGACATGTGCATGATGAGTTGAATACATAGTTTTCTCCTTCTATGAGCTTAAATGACAAATCTCCTAAAAAGAGTGTTGAACCTAGTGCTTCCCCTAGTTTGACACTTGCTCTTGTCCCTTTGGCTAGTTGTCTGCCTTCTATTTATACTGATCGAGATTGGGATGTGGACAACCTGCTTTGTTAACTCACATGTGGGTGTGTGCAAGAATTTGAGTCCACTTTTTGGTCAAAAAGTGGAAGTGGTTTCCCTGATTTTCAGAATTTGACACATTTGACCTTAAAATTTGAAGCACTTACAGATGGAATCTTCAAAAAAGTCACTGATCATAAAATGTAGTACTCGGAGTCTAGTTTCCAAATATGTAATTTATTTCAATACCCAGATTGTAAAACTTGAGTTTCAATAGGCATTTCTTAAAACCACTGTTTAAAAGTCACTTTTTTATACCATACCATGCACGTGTACGACATCCATATTTTGACCTAAATTATCATATTTTTCTAAATCCTTTTGGGAAAAGATTTGTGACTCACTAAAGCTTGCTTTTAATATTTTTTTATAATTTTTTATTGAATTTTTTTTAATTAAATATTTATTAGGCATATTTGTCATTTTGAAAAATTGTCGTGTACGACACGCATAAGATGACCTAAACTTATATTTTTTGATTTTTTTTTTAAACTGAAAAGAATTGTCTGAAATTTTCTCTCGTGCAATCCGTTCGTCAAAATGTTATGTTGATCAAAAATTATTAAAATACTAAAAAAATCTGATAATTCAAGTTTATGGACTAGTTTCATTAGAAATTAATGGAAAAATAGAAAAAATAATCAAATTATTAAAAAAATTACATATTTGGAATCTGCACTCTCATCTATAATGGGTTTTAATTTCGTAAAAGAATTCTGCAAAATATGTCTTCAAACATATGTCTAAAGTCATTATTTTCCTGTGACATTAACAGGACCTTCAAGTTGCAGGTAAAACTAGGTCCAAAGCTTAGGTTCGGGTCCCCAAGCCATTTCCCGAACCAAAAAAAAGCCAAAAAAGCCACTCAAAAATTCATAATTTAAAAAACGGGATCCCATTTCATAAAAAAACCATTTTCTATGGTTCTATGAAATGGGATCTTGTTTCAAAACGGGATCCCATTTCATAAAAAAACCATTTTTTATGGTTCTATGAAACGAGATCCCGTTTTGAAATTCTTCCAAAAACAAAAATTTAAAATAGAAAGTTTTCAAACCGGGATCCCGTTTGAAATCTTTCCAAAATGGAAAATTTTTAAAAATTGAATTTTTGGAAAATTTTCAAACGAGATCCGTTTAAAACTTTCCATTTTGAAATTTTCTTTTTGGAAAATTTTCAAAACGAGATCCCATTTTGAAAATTTTCCAAAAATGGAAATTTCTGAAAACGGGATCCCGTTTTTTAAACTTAGGCTCGGGATCCCGCTTTTTAAAAACAGGATCCCGTTTATTAAAAAGCGAGATCCCGTTTTTTGAAAGTTGAATTCATTTTTTTGCCTAAGGCAAAAACTTCCACATTTCGTGGACTCAACTTTGTGCACTTACCCATGTGCCTTACTAGTCTTTTGTATTTTCATGTTTTCTTTATGTGATTGCATGTGCGTAATGTGATCCCTAGTGTTGTTTCATTTGATGTACCCCTCTCTTTTTGTGCATTCCTCTATATATACCTTTCATTCTTCTATATGTCGTAATCATTTCATTTGTCTTGTGTTTTCCTTTTGGGGATGACACAAGGCATCGAGACATTCATGTCTCTTCCATGTTGACTGAAAGGATTTTTCTTTGTTTTTTCTCTCTTTGTGTCATTCTTCCAGTTCTATGAGTATTTGGGAAATGAAGACAGTTTCATGCTCTATGATAGACTAGGGTGCCCATGCCCTTGTCTAGCTACTTTCACCACATTTTTTTGTTCTAGACCTTGTTCTGTAGTCTTTTCTCAGATTTGATCCTAATTTCTAGTAGTCTATCTTGAAACTTCTAGATTCTTATGTGCATTGCTAGTTTAGCCCTAATTCACCTAATTCATTGCATTTTCATAAAAAAATCTTGTTTCTCTCATCAAGAATGATCAAAATCTTAGCCAACCTACTTGTTTCTCCCTTGGGGACAACATCCAAATAGAATTTTGTGCCTATACTTTGTATCTTATCAAGATGTTTACCTTTACCCCTATCAAGAGATGTCCTTAGAAACTAAATTTTATCACTTATCCTTAAGTAGAAACTAAATAGAATTTTAGGATCAGATTTAACAGAAAGCAAAAAATGCAACACATGACAATAAACACAACAGTTTACCTTGGGAAAACCCTCCTACTCAAGGGAGAAAAACCCAACAAAATATATCTCCAATATATTGAATGAATAAGAGCAGAACTATGCTTACAAGTTTGGCCTTACTCAAGGTTGAATTAATACAATGAATAATAGCATCACTCCTTGATGCAAAGATACAAATGAATGTGATTGTCCTTGAGAATGGTTTGCTGCTACAAACTGATATGTTGCTAAGTGCAAACTCCTTCTTGAAGGAATGTGAATTGAATATGAGAATAACTTGATGTGTAAATGAAAGATCACCACCTTGTATATTTACAAAACTAGGTGAATTCTCAACTAGGTCGGATCCCTTAGAGATGAAAAATATAAAATATAAATTGCAATATGTAGGCTAGCCTACCTTTAATTAAGGAGAAAATATCTCCTGAAGCTACCAAACAATAACACTCCCTCTTAGCTAGGGAGATATTTTCCTAGAGATATCTACATCATGGAGTATCTCAACATGACACCCACAATGGCTACACCCATTTGTGGAAAGCTCAAAGGTTCATCATGGAGTCTCTCAACGTGATGTCATCATGGAGTCTCTCAACATGACGTCCACCATGGCTACTCCCATGTGTGGAAAGAAACACATGTACAAGTGTTCATCATGGAGTCTCTCAACGTGATGTCATCATGCGAAGTCTCTCAACATGACATCCACAATGGCTACTCCCATGTGTGGAAACAAACACAAGTACAAGGGTACATCACGAAGTCTCTCAACGTGATGTCGTCATGGAGTCTCTCAACATGACGTCTCATCTCAGTCTCAGAGATGAACAAGGGCTCTCACCTCATATTTCTCCATCTCAAATAAATATACACTACAAGGGCTTTCACCTCATATTTCTTTGTCTCAAAGAAATATACACTACAAGGGATTTCACCTGATATTTGTCTATCTCAGAGAAATATACACTACAAATATTATATTATATTATATTATAATATAAATATTATACTATATTATATTATAATATTATATAATAAATAATATAATATATATATATATATATTATATATAATAATAATATATATTAATATATATTAATATAATATTATATAATATAAATATTATATTATATTGTTATGTAATATTATATAATATATATTATATATTATATTATATTATATTATATCATATTATATTATATATTATATTATATTATATCATATTATATTATAATATAAATTATTATTTTATTATATTATAATACAATCCACTCCCTCAATTCATTTTTTTTAATTATCCACTTTAATATCATATTGTCTAATTTTTATTTGTGTGACTAGTCATTTTGTACCAAACGATCAAATTAGTCACTTGTGATGATCAAATTAGTCATTTATTTAGTCATCATAGTTGTGTTACAAAAAGTGAGTAGAATTTAGTCATCTTTAGTTTTTGTGACTAAAAGTGTTAGTCACATAGTCATTTATTTGCCAAATTCTACTAGTGAAGAAATCATCCCAGAAAGCTAAATCAGGAAGACTATGGATGCCCTGCTACAAGAAGTCATTGGAAGCTTTCGAGGAAGCATCACTGGAATCTATATTTGCAATAGGTGTTGTTGATGGGGTATCAATGAATTGATCATCTATACAAGGTGTGTCCACATTAAATGAGGCAACACAAGTCTCAATACCATCCACAATAGCTTGGTTCTCCAAGGAAACATCACTTTTAGATGAAGATTCAATGTCTCCATACAACTGTTGGATGATGATCCAAGTAGTAAAGGGCACTCAGTGTGCTATGTGTGATGTAGAGTATCCTTAGAAATAGTAAGACATATTAGTCCATAAACTATGTCATCATTATTAAACCATGTATTCTTTTCATCATAGTCACTTGGCTCAGGAATGAGTATGAGGAGATAGGGTAGTAGATCCTACTCAAGGTAATGATTCTTTATCCCTGTTTTCCAAGATAAACAGTTCTCTGAAGTCAGCCTAGCAATAGAATGATGAATAGGATGTTTAAGAGACATGATTAACCCCATAAATGGAACTTTATCTCAATTTGTGATTACAAAGTATATCTATAATCCCCCAAGAATGAATGCAAAAATCATAAAAATAAACTTCTCCTTCGCATGTAGTGACATGCAAGCACATGCAAGAAACATGCAACTAAAAAAGAAGATGTTGATTTGGTGACACGAGAGGATTCTTTGACTTTCTTAGCTGATCTAAACGTGATGGTGATTCCATATTTGATTGATGAGGCTACAAACATACATGCAACACACACGCAACTAAAAAAATAGATGTTAAACCCTCAAAATCTCCTCTCTTTTTTACAATTTTCTGATTCTCCAGATCATCTGAGGATGCAAGAGAAGAGCATACTATTTTGCTAAAGAAAATAACAAATTTGTGCTCAATATTTTTAAAAACAATCCTATCAATCATGAAAGATTGGGAAAGCATGACATAAAAAAATATGATAGAAAAAACATTTACTTCTATTCTAGAAAAGATTAGTGAAAGTGTGGTAAACAAGTTTACTTGTATGTGGATGCAGTGTTTAAAGGAAAAACTCAGGAGTTTTGTTAAAGTGTTGGACTCTTGGACCCTATTTGGAATGGGGGGCTCTGGTAAAAGAATAAAATTCAATGAGATAGAAGTTGGAGCTACAATATGGAGAAATGAAAGCACAAGGTGTGAAGTTTCTCATCCGGTGGGGCAGAGATTGCTTGTACAGTTTCTCATCTCGTAGGAATACTGGAAAGTGGTTTCTCTTCAAATAAGACTTGGTGTCAAGGACAACCAAAGTTAAAGATCCCTTAGGATAGGTCCTTAAGTCTTCATTAGGAAGCAACCAAGGATGGGACTCGTGCCCAAATGGTCTGGCATTGAGGGAATCGCCTATTTTGACTGGGGGAGGATGTCAAGGTCTCGAAGAGGAGCGGTGCAGTTTGAGGAGCATGGACCCAATCCAATTTGTGGTGCAACTATGTGGTAACGTGTAGCTATGTGGTAAAGTGTAAGGGTGCTAGGAATGGTGCAAAAATGGTGCCAAGAGTAGTACAAGAGCATGGGAGCATAGTGGTGCACCAAGTTATGAGGAGAACATTGTGAAGAGGTGATGTAGGGTGCAGAAGTATTGCACCCCTATAGGGGGCTAGTGGATACTCGTCCAAGTGATGGAACTCAAGTTAGTTAGGTTGGGAACCTACATTGGTCGAATGGATGTTACTTATGCTCTAATTCAGGAGTTGGGTAGTTCCCTTGGAGCTGTTTGGTGTTGTGTTGGATAGAGTTGGACTTGGGGGTGTTCTTCGTAGTTTTGTGTCCATCCTACCACATTCAGGGAATTGGGCTAATAAGTTATATAGGTGAGTATGTTCATTCAAAAGGTGAATGACATGGTGCACCAGTTGCACTAAGGATCCATATGAGCATGAGGAACCTATGGAATGGTAACTCGGGGTCCTTCTCTCCAGGGATGAAGAAGAGTAGTCTCGACACCTAGTCCAAATAAGGAGGCAAGTGTTTTACATGGTTAATAGGGGTAAGGAAGTATCTCGCTCTACTTAAAACCTTGTACTCTCTCAAGAGGGTGAGAAATGAATAAGTGGGTACTTAACTTCTACAAGAATGGTACTAAGAGAGTCTATAAGACTAAAGTGAAAGCAATCTTGCACACTGAGTTTCTTAGGTTCAATTTACAAAACTTCAAGACCATATTGTGAGTCTCAACATCAAAGGAGAGTACATTGGGAAGTGATGCATAAGCCTCAATGCCATACAATTCACTAAGGATGCCATGTAGAGTTTTTAGAAATTTTATAATTGGTATCAAAGCCCTATTTTGCATTTGTTGGTATTTCAAAGTCTGAAGGAGATTAAAGAGATTGTTGTGTAATTATAATTTTTTGAAGGCAACCATTGCCAAGAAAGGAAATCACTAGGATTGAAGCACTGATTTAAGAGTTTGAAATCACTTTCCATAGTGAGGAAGTGGCTACAGTCAATAAGTCAAAAGTAGATCGAGATAATTTGTATGTTGGTATTGAAAGTAAGTCAAGTCTTCCAAAAAAAAAAAGATCGTTATTTCCAGCAAAGGAAGCCGTTAAAAACAAGGAAGATTAAAGTGGATCTGTAGAGTTTGGAGACAATCATTAGCATCCCCACTAAATAAAATTGTTGTTGCAAGGAAGAAAAAAGAAGTTGCTACCAATCAGAGTTCTCTATGCAGATAAGAAAAAATAAATGAAATGCAATGTATTGGTAAGGTGTAGAAGGTTGAAGTCAATGTTGTCCAAAGAGGAGGTTAGATATGTCGATTGAAGGGAGGATGTAGATCTGAAAAATATCCTTGTTTGAAGAACATAGTAATCACAATTTTTTGTATAGCCATTGCAAGGAATAAATAAAAGTTATAGCTGTCAGTGTTAATGTGCATAAAGAAAGGATAGCAAAAAATTGTGCCTAGTATTAGATACTCATTGTTGTTGTTTGAGCCGAAAGGTGTGCTACTAATGTTTAGATCACCCAGTCAAGATCATTATAGTTGCTACAAAGCTAGTCAAGAGGGAATCACAACCTTGATATCTTCCAATTGACAAGTTTGAAGAATAATGAAGATCATAGAAGTTGGAGATCACTGTTGTTTGAAGGATTTTTTCAAAGAGATTAGAGGATTATAGATCTAGAAGCCATCTCCTGAAGAAAACACAACCAAAGGAGATAAAAGGTGTTTGAGGCACATGGGTGTAGTTTTTTCTAGTTTTCTAGAAGATGAGTTTAAATTTGTTGTTTCAATGGGGAAGACAGGTAAAAAGGCGAAGAAAGAAACTTCAAATTTAATGTGTGAGAAAGTTGGTTTGATAGATGAATTGAAAAAGCTCAAAAAGTGTAACTCAGAATTGATAGAAAAGATACTGGAGTTTTCAAAAGAAAGATGTGATTATTTGTGTGAGAATGAAAATATGGAAAAAGAATTAGAGGAAGTGAAAAAGGAAAATATAGAGCTAGAAAGAAGATTGCAGCTGCTTGATGAGATCAAGAAAAAGAATGAAGATTTGGAGGACAAGCTAAATTTGTTGGAGAAATAAAATAAGTGTTTGAAATCAAAGACATTGGTGTGTGATGCCTCATGTGATACAAATGATTTGTGTTCTTCATTTGATATGGGTGATGTATCTAAATTTTGTTTAGGCAAAGAGCGTGAATTTGAATATAAAGATGTGTCTGAAACTAGAGTTTTTGTAGGTTGTGATGGTAATAACAAAGGTTGGTTTGAAAATTATGAAGAAAATCAGATATCAAGGAAAAAGGTCTAGGAAAACATAAACAAGGAATGAGATAGCCTATTCAACCAGTTATGAGGTCAAAGAATGAAGGCCTAGGATATGGTGAGAGAAATAGAAATGATGTAACAAGTGTTACAGGTTCATGCAAATTAGCTAAAAGCATGGAGTTTATGCAATGTTCACATTGTCACAGGGGAGGACATAAAAACAAGAACTGTCGAGATCTTCATTCCTATACAATTTATGGGTTGAAGAATCATTCTGAAAATTCATGTTGGAATAGAGAATGAAATGGACAATCTGTGAAAGATTGTATGAAGATTAACTATGGACGGATTGATGGATCCAGTTGGCAGAAGGTTACAAATATGTTTAAGAGGTTGTATAAGCCTAAATGTTGGCATGTTAAAAGAAATTATTTTCAAAAAAAGTTTGAAGGTTTGAGTCAAATGGGTAATGATCACTTGTTATGATTGGCACATTGGAAGGTGTCATGTAATTTGAGAGACTATGATTCTTCTCTATGTTAGAGAAAGGAAGGGAAAACCTTGTTATGTCGAGAGGCATTCCTAAATGAAAGCAAAAATCTGTGTCAAAAAAGACAAGTAAAGTTGAAGTTGATGTGCAGATGGCAGTAGTGGAAGAGGAGGCAGACGACATTCGAACATTAATGCACACAACATATAAGTAGTAAGGGATATGCAAATAAAAGGAAATATTTGAAAAATGGCGCAGAAAATTTACTAATAAAATTTATTTTGTCAGACCACTACCTCCGCTCAGACACGACAAAGCCAATAATAGCATTTGTAATGGCTTATTTGCATGTTGTTGTAATTAGCTTGATTTTTTTTTTTTTACTTTTTTTTCTTTTTGAAATGTTTCTTACATAGAAATCATCCACGTACTTATGCTTTTAAATTTGGTAGATGCCACTGTGGGATTTCGAACCCTGTCAAACAGTTCAACTGCCTTGTCTATGCTTCCACATTTTTCCATATATGTTTACCAGAGCATTTCACATGCAATCAGATTAATATTAGCCAACTGTGAGTAATGTTAGCCAATATTTTTCTGGCATGTAGATTTGTAGTGGGTAATTTTTTAATGTATATTTTCTATCATTCATTTTCTTAAGGCCCTTCAGATACGATATATTTGCAGAAGATTGTTTTGATCCACCTTGTGAGTTGTTTTGTAGGGAAGTGATGGATGGATACGGTAGTGAGGTCTGCATATTGTGTAAATGCGGTACTAACGCTCTGTGGCAGCCTCAAATTAGCTAATGAAAATGCTATTTCAAAAGGTGTGGGCGAGAGCGCAAGGAGATTCATGGGTGGTGCCATCGATTGGTGTGTAATCTAGACATGCATGTGTAATTCTCACTCAGTAGAGTGTAATCCAAACATGCATGTTAAACAAGCATGTACAATTTTATATGATAAAGAAAAAATCAAATGATGATTAAACAGGTCAAATCACGCACAAAGGGAAACATAATTTATCCTCACAAAGAAAAGATTATGTTTGCTTCAGCGCATAATTACTAACATACCTTGTAATATGTTATAGTTTACTCATTTATTTTTTGGAGAATTTGATACAACATTCATAGATTGGAACCTCAGGCGACCATAAACTGGGCTCCTTAGACCTCCCGGGGTTTACAAAAAAGGGTTTTTTTGGTTGTTTAGCATTTGTGATTTTTCTGCGATCTTCAGAATCTTGAGGATTGAATCTGTGCATAAGTTTAGATTGTTTTAATTGGTAAGAAGTGAATTTTATTTTTAACTATTTGATTATTTTTTGGTTCATATCTATTTGGTGTATTTACGCATTTGTACTGATAATAACTAGCTTTGTTCAAGAAAGTAATTGTTTCATTCTTTTAATCTTTTGACATGCATTATGAATAGTGGAAGTATAGTTGCATGTTACATTACTTCAAGGATTTTCTTGAGTTCTTTTAAAGCTTATTTAGTGAATTTCATTTTACATCCTATCAATTTGAAGCAATCCTATTAAAACCATTAGAGGTGTGCATCAGTATTTTTTTTGTTTATAGTGAATGCACCAATTTGAAATAGGGGAGAGGGGCCTATAGTGGAGCAGGGTTCAATAGTGGGGATATAAGTAGTTCACAGTGGGCCCCATACTAGAGCATCTTAATATCCAATTGCAAAACACTTTTTATCCATAAAATACACAAATTGACAAATCAAGTGATGCCACACCGTGATGCCACACCAGTGCACCAATAAAACGTGACTTAGTGCACCACTATCGGTCTCACTTTTTTTTTGGCCTTTTTTGGATACCTCAACAAAAAGCATGCTGATGTGGCATCATATTTGATGATGTGACCCTAAAACAAAATATTGAAGCACATGAGTTTCCAAATAAATTGTTATACAAAATTGGGATTGATTTGAAATTTTCACATAAGATTTTGAAAAACACGAAGTTCGGGTGCTCCACTATGGGCCCCTCTCCCCTACCCTTCTTTTTGTTTTTTTTGTTACATCATATTTTATAGCCACGTCATTGTTTCTAAAAGTCTCAGAGATAACACTTGTCCCATCTTTATTTTTATTTTTTATTGAATTTTTAAAAAAAATATAAATAAAATAACAAATATAAACATGTTACATCATTATTTTAATGAAATAATGGTTTTAATATAATGATATTCATAAAATGTAAATTCTCACTTTAATATTAACATTAATGTTAATTTTAATTTTAATATTAATTTTAATTTGAATACAAATTATAACACTAACACTCATCTTAATTTTAAGATTAACATTAATTTTAATTTTCACACTAACATTAATTTCAACACTAAATCTAATACTAACACTAATTGTAACTCTAGCATTATAGCATATATTTAATTTTAAATTAAATTTATTAAATATATATAAATAATAAGTGAAAATTAATTATAAAAGAAAATATTCTAAATTTACCATTTCATGTAAAAGTAAGTTTCTAAATTAAACACTGAAACATGTCTTCTGAATCACGAAATTTTACACCTCTTTGCCATAGAATAGAAAATACCTTCACAAGAAATATCCTAGATCTGTAAGATTTGAAATGAAATATTGGAGGACTGTAGAGAAAAAATATTTCTCCCAGTCCACAAAAGACCAACTCTGCCAAAATAGTTCATATACTGGTGAACGTAACTTTCACATACCATCAAACTAGAAGCTAAAACTTAGGAGATATCACCACAAGATCACCATTATCAAACCTTCAAATCTGTACAAGCATAGGATCAACACAGGAGAAATGCAAAGCACATACCGGAGCACATTCTGAACACTTTCATCATTCTAACTTCTTTTCTTCATTAATTTTCTCATTTAAGCACTTGGAAACTCATCAAACCAACACATTTTCAAGACCATAAAGATAGCTCCATGTACTCACAACATCTCAGCAGCATCTCAACTATACATGTGTAATCTACAACATATTGAACGATGTTGACATCAATGACAACACCACCAAAACTTTCTCATACCTGCAACATTTTGTCCCCCATGACATTAAAATTTTATACACTCCCTAAACCATGATTTTCCAAATAATTCACATACTTAGCATAATAAATCTTTCTAGTATGTAAACTTGATAAATTTTCATATGGCCACCTAGCATAGCACAACTTTCTTGTTAGTGGAGACGTGTTTCATGAGTAAACTAGCATAACACAACTTGCTATCCATTAGATCTATGTATCTCATGAGAACTTTTATTTATCATTTTATCATTTTAGATGTGTATTCAATGGATGATGCTTAGTAATTGAGACCTTACATAGTGAGGTATCTTTATCGTGTTGACTCAAACCTTTATTTTTCATGTACTAACATTTATTTTTTTATGTTCCATGTTTTTGTTATGTTTTCTTTATGTTTACATTATGATTTCCTCATGTTTTTTTTATTCATGTTTTTTGTGTGTTTTCTCTGTGTATTTTGCGTCTTTTCTCCATGTATTATGTGTTTTTTCTTCATGTATTCCTTGTATGCATCATGTTTAGTTTTTGTATGTTTTACTATTATTTTATGTGTACTCCATTGATTGCTCATTGAATTCCTTATGTATGATTCAATCTCACCTGATCTTGCATGCATGGTTGTCTTAACATTGTGGATTGATAGAATCCTAAGTTGGGGGCTTTCCCACCCCTCAACTTGGTGTCATCTTGTCTCTTTCATGATTTTATAAAAGAATTTATTCATTTAGTGAGAGTATGAATGTAAGATCATACTCTCACTAAAGTGGGGGCTAAATGTAGCATCATAAATTATCAACCTTGACAATTTCACACTACATGGATACCCTAATTTTCTTATAACATTGATTATAATAATAATTTATTCATTGCAAGGTCTTGAAATTATGAAAAAATATTAATTTTTTGGTGAGAAAAGTGAGAACCTAGGGTTTAACTACGATAAATCACCTTTCACTCACATAATATTGAGGGAATTGAAGACGGACAAGGACACGAGATTAACTTGCAACTTGAAAGGTTAGGTAACTATTCCTTGATCTACAATTCACTTTTTGTGTGTGTTTTTGTGGGAGATTTGGAAATGATTTTTTGATGAAATGCAATGATGTAACTAGCTATGTAAATGCATTGTTCTAGTATGAATATAGATAATTTGGAAACCGATAACCAAATTTAATGAATAGGAATGAATAGAGTAAATATTTATCCACTTGTGATTCAAATTTGAGCTTGATTTGAATGCAAAAGGGTGCCAAGGGCACCTTAGACTAGAGATATAAAACCAAAATATAACTTTGTAGGCCTGAAGTCCCTAGTATGTGGCTTCTTCCTTCCAAATCTTGTTTTCAAATCTTCGTTTGTTAGTGAGATAATTAAGTTTTTGTATCTTGTCAAGTTGTAGGGATTGAATGCATAAAAAACTAACTTATCTTCAATCTTCTCCCAATCCTCTTCAAATTTGTACCTACACATTCAAAAGGAGATGAAGGGTTGTTCCATCTAGGGGCTTGCCTCAGTCAAACCCCATGTTGGTATTTCTACCTCCACAATGGAAAAATTAATGATAGAGAGAGATTCTCCTTTTGAGGGATAGAGGATAAATGAAAAATGAATGATGAATCAACAACTTGCTAGAACTCACCACTCAAATCTGGTCTCCTTGAGGGACTGAAGTCATGCACATCACCTTATGTAGTGTAGAAAAAATTATCCCTTTTCACACAATTTGGGAATGATTAACATTAAAATAAACCTAATGTTGCCTTGATCTAGTGTTGTAATTTGTTTTACACATTCACATTAGGTTTAGGCCCCTTTTAAGATAAATATACCTAATTTTTCCTTAATTTAGTGTTGTAAAGTGTATATATAATTTACACCTTCACATTTTAAGTTTTGGACCCTCTTGCATTTATGACCATCATATCATCATTAATAGGCCCCTAAGACACTTTTTTATGCATATTGAGGCTTATTTCAACCAAGATCCCGACATAATCAACAAATACACTTAATTTTCTAACTCCCCAACATTTCCTCTATCCAAAAAGCTCTAGTAGGACCCATACGCCACCTTTGGCATATGAGTCCCACCCAAATGGGTCCTATATGCCACAAGTGGCATATGAGACCCATTTGTCCCCTTTTTAGGGTTTTGAGCAAAAAATCAAGTTTTTGAATTCAAATTTCATTAATGTCGGCATTTGGCATCTAATAAACGATAATTTAGATGGAATGCCTATATAAACAACATTTCAAATCATTATTTCACCTAAGCCTTCATGATTCAACCTAAGCAATCAAGATTCAAGAATTTCAAGACTTCACAAGAGCATCAAGAGAGTTTACAAGAGCATTTATAAGGCATTCAAAGGAAGATTTCTTCATGTCATTTGTTGCAAAAATTCAAGATCCATTATCATGTCAAGGTCATCAAGCATCAAGCATTTTGTTGAGCTAGTGTTGTGATGTAGCATCCTAGATCCAAGATTAAGCATTGTTCTACATCTAATTTAATATCAAGATCTTCATTCTACATGGCTACTTCATGTTAGATTACTGATTTACATCTCAAGACATAATTCAAGGTATCATTGTTCATTTTTCATATTTCATGTTTCATGTTCATATTTCATTGTTTCTATAGTAACAAAAAAAGTATCATTTTTCCTTACTTGATTTGGGAATAATTATCATTGAATTAACCTAATTTTTCCTAGGTTTAATGTTGTAATGTGTTGTAACACATCCACATTGATATTGGGCCCCCTCTTAATAAAATGAATTGAATTATGACACCTCCCGAAGATCTATCCCGACACCCATAATTCAAATTACATAATGTTAAGATTAAATACCATATTTATGCTTAAGTTTAATTAGGCTTGCATTATAGTTTAATAATGCATTTAATTAATTGGGTGGTTTTTTCCCATGTGGGTAGTTTTTACACCCATCACCTATTTTTCTTGCCTTTAAAATGGTGTACTATTATGTAATTTATCATCTCATTCTCAATGCATTTCTCTTCGGTGAAATATCTTCTCTCGTGCTTGTGAAGGTTTATTTCTATAGTTGGTCTTCCTAGGTGTGTTGCTCTCTCATGGTATCAGAGCATACCACTCTGCAACTCCTTCCTGGGAATTTTTGTTGGATATTTTTAGATCGATTGGAGATCATTCAACATTTGAATTTTTTTAAAATTTTCAAAATTGCCTCATTCTACTTTTTTGTTGGAGGCACCATTGATGCAACATCTTGTTTGTTTGGTATATTTCCTTCACCCTCGTTCTCAAATATGCTATCATTAGTTTTTTCATTAAGGATAAAATTCGGTCATTTTCATCTTGTTGGAGGCCTACGTGTTGAAGGCTGATTTTATTTGTTGCTATGGCACAGTTTTTTCCAAACCTGGAGGCTCTCTTTATATTTTTTGCAGAAGGATTCTGACTATTGGAAAGTTTTTTTTGTTTATTTAAAAGTTATGTTCAATTGCAAAGGCCATGTATTTCCCATACTTGAGGCTACGTGATTTTCCAGAGAGGGGAGCAATACATGGTGGTGGAGGCCTAAATCTATTTGGCGGCATTCAATTGTCTGAGGTTGTGTCCTTTTGAAGGCAGTGTTCCATTCAAGAATCCATGTTTCTGCACTAGAGGCTACATTTTTTCCTTTGAAGGTATTTGATTTACATCCTAGGCGTTTTGTTTTTTGAAGGCTTTTTTAATCAAAGTTTATACATTATAAAGTTCTGAAAGAAATATTTGGTTAGGGTTTGGAGGTGGGCCCATGTCAAGTTTTTTTTTTAAGATCTCTTTGGATCTTTAAACCCACATTGGTTGTGTGGAAATATTTTGTGCTATTCAAATACCTCTACACTCTTGCAAGTGGTGTGAGTAAAGGCTCATGTGGAGGAGTTGTCAAAGCTCACATGCCCCTGATTTTTTGGTGCGGATCTTCTGTGACTTGTGAATTTGGTGACTCGGCCACGTTGAACTGTTTGCCACATGGATTGATTCAAAAAGGTGCCATTATTTTGCTCCAATTTTTTTCCAGTTCAAAAAAAATAGCCTTTTTGCTTGGAAAAAGTGATGAAAATTATCTATTGGAGGTTTTTTTTTAGTTTAGTTTAATTTTTTCTTTTAGTGTAATCTTTGTCATGGATACTCTTGGAAACATTGAATTGTTAACTCCATATCCAACTGTTAAGGGGAAGGTGGTCTCAAAATAGAATAATCCATCACATAATCATGATCAAACACAACCAAGAAATGTGATAGATCAAATGAAAATGAAGGGTCAACAATGTCAACCTCTAAAGACAAGTTGGATGAATCAACTGCCATGCTACAAATGTCATTAAAGAGGAGAGAAATCCCGCAATTGTATCTCCCAAATCTGCAAGATGATTCTCCACAAACAAATTTGTGATGCCTACCAAATACTCATCCAATAAAATAAGATCTGAGGGATCAGAGATATCTTGTTGTGCTAGAGACCAAACCTCTAAAGCAACAGGAACTGTATCAACATGAGTCTGAATTACTCCAAAGTTTAGATGGCCAATCTCTCCTATGTCATTACTATCAACACTAGCCAGAGGAGTGTGAGGTACATAGTCATCATCATCAACAAAGTGAGAGAAGGTATACAGACGATACTCATGATCATCATTACCACTAGAAATGATTTTTCTAGAATCAACTTTCTGATAAACAAAGAATCAAAAGTAAACTCCACAGTCTTGGGAACCTCACCATGTGTTATCTGATAGATAGACAAAATATTTTTGTGCAACTTTGGAATACGCAGTACATCCTAAAAATAGCCATCACCTATCTCAATAGTGCCTATCCCCTAAACATCCAAAACTTTACTGTCTCCCAACAAAAATTTTGAAGTGTCAGAAGGATGAACACCCATCAAAGGATAAGGTGAAGAACTCATGTGGTGAGATGCACCTGAGTCCAAAAACCATCTATCACAATGATAATCAACTGTAGAAGTCACCAGTGCATGTCCCTTACCCATGTAGTGTTTATCTTCTTTACTATTTGCAATTCTTTCATTTCCAAACTGTGTAGGCTTGGTTGATGGTTCAGATGAAGATGCACAATGTAGTATGGGTCCCGACTACACAACCATTTTAGGTACCCATTTACAATGCATAAAAATCTCTCACAAGCAGAGAAAAGGAGAAAAATCCAATGGGAAAAAACCCCTCTCCAAAAGAGAGAAAATAAATTAAAAATGATGCATGGATGGAGGACTCAATCATACCCCCAAGCACTACATACATCATATATATGCAATAAATGACCCCCCCATAAGAGGGAAAATAGGAGATATCATATCCCCCACATAATGAAGAAGCTCCAATGCTGATGAAGTATGCCTGAAAACAAAATATGATCCAATGCTAGCAAGCAACACCTCTTCCCTTAGGAAGAACACTTAAGTTTACTTAGGCTTGCATTATAATTTAATAGTGCATTTTATTAATCATGTGGGTATTTTTTACACCCATCACCTATTTTTCTTTCCATTAAAAGGCTTTACTATTAGGTAATTTATCATCTCATTCTCAATGCATTTCTCTTTGGTGAACTATCGTCTCTCGTGCTTTTGAAGGTTTATTTCTACAGTTGGTCTTCCTGGGTGTGTTGCTCTCTCACATTACATTTAATTGGGAAAAATCAAGGTCCTAGAAAATGGTGCTAGCACCCATTCACCCTAGGTGGAAAATGGGTCCTCCCTCTATAGGACCCCCCTTTATCAGCATATTTCAAATGGGTTTTTAATAATCTTTCATACCCTGAAGGTGAGGTCCTAGAAAATAGTTTCAGGACCCATTCGCCCTAGGTGGAAAATGGTGATGGGTCCTCCCTTAATGAGTACCCTCGTTTTGAATTTCATTCTAGCGAGAATTTAATAATGTTTGTTTCCAGATTTGGTGTCAACTTGAATTGTTTGAATTTGGGGTTAATCTCCTAATTTAGTATAAATAAGGGGTTAATTCACATTTTTTCACCTAGCAATTTTATGAGACATCCTAATACTTCACAAGAGCATTATAGAGAACTTCAAGAGCATTTTCAAAGGAATTTCAAGGTAGATTATCAAGATTTTATTGCAGCAATTCAAGATCATTTCATCATGTCAAAGGTTTAATGCATTCATGCATGTTGTTGAGCTAAGAAAGTTGATGTAGCATTGAGGATCTCTTGCAAGCATTGTTCACATCTATTCAAGATCAAGATCTACATTCTTCATGGCCACTACATGTTAGATTGTATATTTATCTTCCAAGACATCTTCCAAGTTATTAACATTGCAACATTTCATGTTCATGCTTCAATTACATTATTTCATCATTTGGTTTAATTACCTACAAGGGATTTGACTTAGGAAAACCTGTATTCACTAACAATCAACAAGTTTTTCTTCCTTTCAATGTGTGTTTGCAGATTTACAAATTGAAGATCAAGTGGAAAGGAAGTTTAGAGAAAACTTGTTAAAGTTGCAAAGTTGACCTTCAAAGTGGAAGAATAGATAATTGAAGCTATAGAATTAAGTACAGGTTTTCGAGAGCTGAAAACCAAGAATCTGAGAGTGCAGACATCAAGGAAAATAACCCATATCTTAGTTTCAGAAACCCTAATAGGGACCCATTCACCACTAAAGGTGAATGAGTCCTTTATACACTAAAAAAAGGCTTCTTGTAGCAAGGTACACCTCTTTTACCTCTAAAAACTCCCCTTATAGTTGCTATTAAAGTTAAGGTCAATTTCTGATTGTTATTTGCATGTTTTGGCCCTCATAATTGCATAAATTGTAGTGATTTTGGTGGAGAAATTCTAGTGGTTTATCTTGATCTTGGTAAACCCTAATTTTTCTACCTAATCAGTTTCATCATAGGATTTAATTACCTAAATAGGGTTTGACCAAGGAAAACCCTTATTTCCTAACAATCAACAAGTTTTTCTCTCTCTACATGTGTAATTATAGACCTAGGTGTCTAGGAGCTTAAAGATCCTTTGAAGACAAGGTTACAAGATTGGAGAAAAAATTTCAAGTTGCCATCTACATTGCAAGATCACGGAAAGCCACCTACAGGTTGTAAATCAAGGTTTTCGACTCAAAGATTTGGCAGGAAGGAGGCTACATGAGATCACCAGAGAATACCATAATTTCATCCAAACCCTAATACTGGGACTAAATCACCACTTGTGATGTATGAGTCCCAATATTGTAAGTTTTTAGGTTTCAGGAGATTCAAATCATTCCTTGACAGATTCCATTTTTGGCACAAAAACCCTAGTCTGGGACTAAATCGCCCAAACTATCATACGAGTCCTAGTGGGCATTAAAGATTGATATTTTAGGGTTTTGGAGCTTTTTTTTTACCTCATCCTTCTTCCAGGTGCACCTCTATTCATTCTCATATTGTTATTTTGCATTTTAGTTTCATTTCCTAGGTCATTTAGTCAAGTTTGTATGATACTTTTATCATTTACATTTCTTATCTTTCCAAGCCCTAGCTTGGTGGTGAACCCCCTTTATACCTTTAATCACACCCTAGGACAACATTTAGCAAATATCTTTCATTTCTTCCATCCTTGGATTGATATTTGTATGGTTTGGACCTTGAATGATATGTGTAGAAAACTTATTATTATATGTCCTAAACTATAGAGCAACAATTTTCCACCTTTCATTTTGATGAACCTAGCTTTTAGAACATCTTTTTTTTTTATTTAGAGTGCATCATAGTCCTAGATATAGCTTGCATTAGCTTTGCATTAGGTTTTTCATTAGTTAATTTGCATCTAGGGTTTCAAAATATTGCATTAGTGAAAGTGCATATAGGTTGCATTTATGCATCTTAGATCATTCATTTTCACTAAAATTTTGCAATTACAAATAGTCAACATCGCATACTATAAGAGAGGGGGACCAACCACGTTCAAGGCCCCAGTTCATGGAGAGCCAAGAGAAAAAGGTTTCCCTAACTTACCTCAACTTAAAAAAGGTGTTTTGAGACAAGGGACGAGAATGATGAGGACTATAAGGACCTTCAATCACTCTATAGACCCGAAATCATTTTTGGGACTAGGCAAGCCAATTTTTGGGTCCAACACTCTACCTCAGGAAGCTCTTTGCCCAAGAATGAAAGCACAATTCTGGGATGACAACACGATGCACTAGCATCTCTTAAGTGTGATGGTGTCTATATGACTATAGGACCGAAAATACAATGAGAACTTCCAGAAAATGAGTTGACAGCCTAGCTAATGGTTTTTAGGAGAGCAAAACAAAATAATGAAATAAGAGATATATAAGCGAATATGATAAAGCAAAAAAATTAAAGCTAGGGTGACGAAAATGATCTCACAAAAGAGTTTATTTTCCAGCTAGCTCCAAAAAGAATGTCCACCTACACACAAGAAAGAGGAAAATTATTGGGGATTGTATAGGGGTCTAGCTCAATCAGACCCCCATTTTGGTGTGTCCATCTCCACAGACAACCAAGATAGCAACTATGGAGAAAAGTATAATAAAGGAAGAATGAAAGTAAAGAACACAATAACACTACAAAATAGTAATGTGCTACTCAACCAAATCGTAGAGGAGAGGATTGAAAAATATTACCACCTCCACCAAGAGCTCACTAGCTAATGGAGGATAAAATGAGAGGACTCAAGCCCCTGCTACAATGGTGTTCTTCCACACTTTCTCTACAGAGTTGATGGAGCATTGTTGCTACTACTATGGAGTGCAAAGTGTTGCTTGAAGTTTTGGAATGCAAGAAGTAAATGCTAGAATGCTTAGGGAGTGCCAAAAGAAGATGGAATGCATGAAGGAAGAGTGAATTTAAAGGGAAAATGAGAAAAATAGCCATATTCAGGTTGGTTGGTCGAAGAGGGGTGTTGCAAATCAACCCCAATGGGAAGTGTAATGCCTTTGTTGGCTTCAGATGCAGGAATTCATCAGGGATGTAAGTGCACCACGTGGGTGTCTACGTTCCACGTGGGCGTCCCCAACAGTTATTCTTCTGCCAACACACAAAACAGATGCCAAGTAGAATGAAGGCAATGGGTTGATGTGGATTTTCACCTTTGAATTTGGTTTTCTAAGGTGAGGAAGTGCAAAAGGGTAATTTGCATAAGGGGTGGAAATTCACTCATATACATTTTTCCCCCACTTTAGCGAGCATGAATACTGATGAGTGCTACAGTAAAGTAGATTGAAGAAGTAATAGAGTTAGGAATGTATACCTAAACCGTTGAGGAAGCAGACCACGATCTGGTGAACTCGAGAGTGCAGGATAAGTAAAGGACTTCATAGCCCCAAAAAAATATGAAGCTAAATAATGAAAGTGTCTTATAGGCCCGCGGACCTATAATGAGGCATCCCCTAAGCTCTCTCACATGAAGGAAGCCCCAAGAAGTAAGTGTCTCACAGGCCCGCAGACCTGCAAGGAAGGTGTCCTCCAAGATCTTTCACATGAAGGATACCCAAAAAAGTGTCTTACAAACCCATAGACCTGCAAGGAAACATCCCCCAAGATCTATCACATGGAGAAAGCCAAGAAATCACCCTACAAACTCGCATACCTACAAGGAAGGTTTCCCTCAAGATCTCTCACATGAAGGAAACCCAAAGAAAGTGCCCTATAGATCCATAGACCTTTAGGGGAGCCACCCCCAACATCTCTTGCATGGAGGAAGCTAAGAAGAAGCACCCTACAAACCCTCAAACCTGCAAGGAGGTATCCCCAATATCTCTCACATGGAGGAAACCAAAGGAAACAGGACTCCGTAGAGTCAAAAAGCAACTTTACAAGAACACTCACAAAATGACATGTTTACCCACAGATAGAACATGTCAATATGTGTCCACACAGGCAAGTAAGCAAGTAGTCATGCAGACCATCAACAAGTCAAAAAAATTTCAAAGGGCTCCATCAGGAACCCGGTGTGAAAAAGGGGTCCACTCAAGGGATGCAGTGTTTGAAAGTATGAAAGATATGTTTCTTTCTCAGATCGATTTATCATCAAGGAATCCTTTTGAAAGATGTTCACTTCATCAAGGAATTTGAAAGGAAGAAGATTCCCCCACATGAGGAGAAGGTCAAAGCTACTCCCTCCTCGAAGGAAAGGTTCTCAAGTTCTTTCTTTATGAACCCATGATGAAGGAAACATGTTCTGTTAGGGTTCCAGGTAGAGAATGTGGTTCCTAAAAAAAATTGTGAAGATTCTCAAGAAAATATTTGTTGGCAACAAATGCATTCTCTAAAAATCAAAATTTTATAGAAATGGTTTTGTCACACATGAAAGGGACAACTCAAGCAAATAAAAGAGAAAGAAAAAGGAAAAGAAAAATAGAAAAGACAATATGAACAAAGGGCACAAGGGTAGCCTAATATTTTGGGGTTAAAATTGCTCATAAATATATATATATATATAAGTATAGTAATAGTACATAAAATGAACTGTCATCAATCCATGTGAAGAATGTACGAGAAGAAAAAGTTAAAATAAAAAATTGGGTCAACATGGAAGGGAAGCCTAAATGCCCCCAACGCTTTGCATCATCCCAAATTTATCGAGAATAAATCATAAATATGGAAGAATGATGATACAAATAGAAGAAGGTTTACAACAATAAAACCACACCTCTATCCAAGCACCAACAGGGGTGAAAAGGGTCATCTAGGCACACATAGCATGATCACGGGGGAACACATCACAACACACACATCTCTAATCTAAAGATAAAGAAGGGGTCTCCCCCTAACACTGATCGACCAAGAGGTCATCCGCTTCCCACTCTAGATCATCATAGGGGGAAGCAGGAGGAGCCTACAGTGGTGCAATGTTAAGGGGAGGAGTGTCAGACCCTCCTACAACAAGGGATTAGGAAGAGGGCCCCACAAGGTCCTCTCCACCAAGATCTTGTGGAGCTAAGGTCATTGATTTTTCAAAGATCACTGACAAGGCTAGAACCTCATCCAATGAGTTAAACATGCATTGTATAGGAGTTCCATGTTTTACCTCAATGAACGGAGAAGGTTGTGCCTGAGATTCATCGCTAAGCTCACCCAAGTGATTTAGGAGTGGTGACGAACTCAGGGGAAGCTGGGACCGGTTTTGTCGCTAGGACAGAACAAGTCAGTGCAAGACCACCTTTCAGAGAAGGTGGGCTCCTCTTACATCCCTTATTTTTAGAAGGACCACTCTCTACTCCATTGGGGGATGTGAACTCCCCACAGATGAGGTGAGAGGTGTGGAGGAAGAGGAGGAAGATAAAACTGCATTAGATACCACCAAATTGTTCATCATATCTACAGGTTTTGGGAAAGGCAGGAGTTCTAAAAGGGACGTCAAAAATGTTGGTTCCATCAAAGGAGTGATGAACATCTACACCATTTTAGGGTCAGGTGAATTTGTACTCACAGCGGAAGCCAGAAGTGATATCGAGCTAGACTAAATGGAAGTAGAGAGGAGGAGAGAGGAGGACACAATAGGAGGCCCTAATATAGGGGTGGTCATCTCCTCTTCCTTCCTCTATAGGGCAGCCTACGCAGCCATGCAATCCTTTCACTGGTGCTTGAATTTGCACAAAAGGAAGTTTCTATGACTCTTTGAACTAGAGGCCGAAGTCTGTGAAGGAACAGAAGGATCCTACTCAACCATGGTAGTGTCCACTATAGTCATTTCTAGTGGAGGAGAAGACTCCTAAATAGGAGCAGAAGGAGCAGGTTGAGAAGTAGTGGGGGGAATCAGCTCTAGTGCCTCAATAGCGGGTCTCTTCCCATTTATTGCTTTGGGAGTAGGAGCGGTAGGAGGTTGTAGAGGTTGAGACATAGAGGATTCCCCATGAGGTATTTTTCCTGTACCATACAAAAAGTACCAAGGTCCAGGTGGTTTAGTAGGGAGGTCCAATATCCTGATCTTGGGTCTACACTAAGGAGGGATCATCGGGCTTAATGGGTAGAAGCCATGCTTGCTCATCCAATACTCCTCCCAAGAGAGGGGAGCGAATGAGTCATCCTAAGAAGGGGAAAGCTTCTCCTTCCCTTTTTGGGAAGAGGAGGCAGCCAATTGTTGTGCTACAAGAAGAGCCACTTTTGGTTGTCCCTTGTCCCCAGTTTTATACTTCACATAATTCTTGTGAAGTAGGTCCTTTCTTGGAGGAAGTGGACCAACTAGGGTGGGACAAAAATAGTCTAATGAATATCCCCCATGGGACACCAAAGGCTGGTATCCAGTGTCATGCACTATATGTACAACACCTTCATGGGAGAACTTTAGAAATTTATGAATAATGGAGGCGATCCCATACATGGAAGCTATCCAAGGTATGCCTAGCTTCATCCTGAATGAATTTGACTTCAAAATGACAACAAAAATTATGTCAATAGCCCTAGGTCCAACTAGGACAGACAAGGTTATCGAGCCATATGGCTTTAGAGAGAGACCATCCTGTATACGGATGGTGTATTTTTTTTCTTCATATTCTTTTTTGTGTAGTGAGTTAATCCACAACATCTCTTTTGTAATAACATTCACTTGACTCGCAGGGTCTACTAAGACTCATGTCATAATTTTTCCATTGAGGTGAGCAAAAATATAAATGGGAGAGGGCTTGTTGTTTAAGGGTAAGTCTTCTGAAGTGAATGTTACATCTGGGGATCTAGGCACAGGCTGTATTGTAGGGGTAACCATGACCATATTAACATAGGCCTTGGGCTAAGTGATAGAATCAATGGGATCAACAATCATGTTAACAGAATGCGACAGAAATGGGTTCATGTATATCTGCAGTTCACTATTCACTTTTTCCACCAATTTATTCATTTTTTTTTTATTCCATCGAGACGAATAGTACCATCCTCGATGCGGTCCTGTATCTCATGATGTAGGTGCATACAGCATTCGGTATCATGTTCGTTGACTCAATGGTACTAACAATAGGTACTCACATCATACCAACTAGGGTAAGGTTCCTTAAGAGGTTTAGGATTTGGCAAGGTTACGATCTTATCCTTCACCAACTTTTGCAAGATGGAAGAGTAATATTTTTCCAACTTTGTGAACTTTCGGTTGTGTTTGAGGCCATTATCATCTGCAGTGGAAATTGTACATTTGTAATGGCTTTACCTTTCCCAAAGATTGATACGATGGAATTTCTTTCAGAACAAGAGCACAAGGAGGATCCCCTGAACTGAACTACCTGTTGACGTCCCAAAAGGCACAGCAACATGCAAACAGAATATTGCTACTTTTTTTCTCCTGAAAGAGAAAGGAAACACATGGATACCTTAGCTCCCAAGGTCTTTGTAGTTGGTTCTCAACTATGCTAATTTCCCTCAGTGGTCAATGTAACAGTAATATTCAAGGGACCTGTTGGTGTGAGCTTCTAGATTAATATGAGATCAAACATGAATTTAAATCTACTCTAACCGGGGTTTTAAAATAAATAGAAAAAGATGGATCAAGGCTTTGGAACAGAAAAGAATGATACTTCATCTGAATTAACCAGACCTGTCACCTTCCAAGGGATTCCTATCTAAAACTATAGAACAAAGTCAACTTGTGACTAACACACAGTTTCATTCATTCACAGTGTTGATTTCAACAGCAGATTGCAAGTTACCATTCAAACAAAACATAAAATCAAACCTCATCCCTTGAAAGATTCACAAATCAAATGATTAACTTAAGACAAACACCATTCTGGAACACAACATGAAGTAGATTAAGATCTGGTTGCTTCTACTGTCAGTGAGACAGATAAGAAACATTTACAAATCTGGCACAATCACCAGTGTACAGAAAATCTATGGCTCTAAATTATTTCCATTTACACTAAGAAAACTAAAAGATACATTATTCTATTTGGAATCTAGTTCCTACTCGGGAAGACAAAAGAAGCTCCTATTACAAAGAATCAGGATCAGCTTCTATCCCCTCTATTCCTATTCTACTGACTACTAACTAGAAGTTCTCTACAAGTTCTCTATCTACTACTTTCTAACCCTACAAAGTTCCAATCTAGAAGTGCTAACCTTTACAAAGAGGCAAGAATGCCTTATATACAGAATGTACCAACAGGAATGTGTTGTCCCCCTGCATTAGGGTTTACAAAATATCTATAGACTGCAGGAGATTCGGCTCTCAGATCTTTTGAAGAAAGTTGGTTGTGCATTCAATGTGAATCCCAATTGTCCATGCTGATGAAAGATTTCTAGGAAAGATTTGTAGATCTTTTGTTGCTGCAGCATTAACTCCCCTGTCTTTGTGTCCATCTTTGAACTCTCTTGCAGTCTGCCTTGAATGCTCAAAATATCATCATTAATACTAATCCACCTTCTTTCCAGTAGTCACTACAGCTGTCCCTGTGACTCATAGTTTCTTCTTTCCTTCGGCCTTTCTTCATGTTCTAGACTTTTCTATTCATTAACCACTTCTGGAAGCACCATCGGGCCTCCCTATAGATCTTATCATTTCGCTTGAGCTAATCCATTGTCTTTTGATCTTAGAAAGAATCCATCTGGTTTGCATTTTGTTGGTCTTCCACCAGGGCAATCAATTGATCAAACTGTCGCAGGTCAGCCCTCTTAGCTCCTCCTGATTGGTTAGACATTTGCCCCGCCAGACTCTCAGGCAGTCAAAAGTGATCCCCATTGTATCGCATGTCGGTGAGACACTCATTGTGTCTCCCCAATGCGATTTTTTCTTCTAACAGTTATCGGAATAGTGCGAACCAGTCGGCGAGACCTCATGGCGATGTCTTCTTTTTCTCCCCGAGCTCAAGCTTATCAGCCAGACTTTCCGTAGTCGGGGAGACCTCTTATCGATCTCCTTTTTTTCCTTGTCGGGCTCCTTCTGTTTTAGCCAGACCCCATCGGGTCAGCGAGACCTTTCATCGAAGCCCCCTCATTTGTTTCGAGTCTCCCCGAATTCCTCTTGTTGACCTTCTTGCACCAACTTCTCTTTTTGTTTTAGCATGACCTTCATGAGTCGGTGAGACATTACACCGAGTTCCATATCCTTCAGCAAGCTCATCTCATTATGTCAAGGAGACATCATCGGGTCGGAAAGACATCTTACCAAACCCATTCCATTCATTCAGAGTCTCCCCAATTTCCTTTAGTTTCCCTGAGCTCGGCCTTTTTGACGTGACCTCCTCATGTCGATGAGACTTCTCATGGAGAGAATTATCTTTTGATGATCTCCTATCGTTTCGGGAAGACATCGCTCAGTCGCCAAGACCTTTCATTGATCATAGATCACTACGCCGATGCCGCTTTTGTCGTTGTGACCTCACCTCTTTGGCCAAACATCATGCTGAAGGTTTTATCCTTTGTTGAACCTTTGATTTTGTTTGGGGCCTCCTTCTTTCGGGCATACCTATGGCGATACCCTTTCTGTGTCACCGAGACCCTAGCGTCGACTAGACTTTATGCCGATTTCTTGAACTCTAGCCGAGCTTCCTCCATGTCGCTGAGACTCTCTTCGGTCGGCAAGACTTTACACCGACAAAAGCTTCTTTTTTCTAAATTTTTTTGTCGCCAAGACCTCGTTGTAGTCACACCGATGCATTTTCTTTGTTCCACATGTGTTGCCATAGCATTCTATTATCGAGGAGATGTCCTATAGACACCTCATGTCTCGGCGAAAGCCTCCACATGTTCTTTCTTTGGTCACTGAGACTTATTAATTCTCTTGCCAAAGACCACTGATAGAATCCCTCGTGCCATGTCAGTGTGACTAGAGCCATTCAATAAGACACTATTCTGATGCAATTGAGTCTTGCCGAAGTGTTTACTTACTAGCGGTCAATAAGACATTGCGGACTCGCTGAGACTTTACACCGACGAACAGATCTCTCCACCAAGTGCTTGTTTGTTGTGCAGTAGTCGGTGAGACTTCATGGATTCACCAAGACTTATTGGTGAAGGGAAAACCTTTCACCGATATATGAACCCCTTTACCACCGATCGGTGAGACCCGAGGATCTAGCCGAGACTTCTCTCTGAAGGAAACCCATCATGTCGATAGGATACTCCATGTCATCGAGATGATGACCTCTGTCTTGCCGATAGATTCCTGCATATGAATTCCACTCACTATGACAATCTCGAGGTCTTGCCGATAGGAAACACAGATGCATATCGACAGAATGCACTGGTAGTCAGTAAGACACCTGCAAGGTCTTGCTGACTTTCTTCTTAGAGGAAAATTGTGACCAACTGGATTGAGGGATTCCTTCCAACTGAGCTCCCTTGACAAATATCATCCTATATGTGATTTAATCCTACATTCAATGAAGAAAACCACAGTAAAGATCACATAAACAAAAGCTAAATAATAAAAAATCATCATTGAAATGAATCCTATGTCAGTAAGGTGTCGTTAAATCTTCAAACAAAATGATCATACAAACAGTTTGGGTTTCAGGCCGACCCGCAGAATCCAAGCCAAAGAGGAATTTCAGAGAATTCTGAGTCGGGAGGATTCCAGTGGAATAAGCATGAAAACACTCATTAGAAACTTAATCTAATCATTATCAATCAAGGAACAGCATGTAAGATCTCAAAATAGCATCAATTAATCATAAAATGCATCATCATCTATTAACCAGTCCTACTTCTCCATACTTCTTCACATTTCATAGATTCCAGGGAAATCCGCATGGGACGGATTTCTGCGAAGGAGAAGACATTTTGGCAAACCCAAAAAAAATAGGGAACAACGGATTTCGAGAAAATCCAGAGGAGAAAGAAATCCATGAAGAAGGAGACATTCCTCAGAGGCTTCGAGGATTTCAGGAAAATCCAGTCCACATAGAATTCCACAAAAACCAAAAATCCCCGAACAACAGTGTTTGGCCAGAGCTCGAGTGAGATCTGGGAAAATCCGGATTGGGTGGAAAATCCTGAACTCAGGAGAAAACCCAAATTTCGACTAAGGCAGAACCAAAATTAGATCAGATAGAACAAAAGATAAAACATGGAGAAACAGACGAACCCCTAAAAGCAAAGCAAATAGTAGAGGCAAACAAACCAAAAGAGAAAGGGGGACCCATTTTGTTCTAGAATAAAATGGGGTGGTTATGCAAGGCATAACACTACCATCTTTTGATACTCTCGTAGGGCTGCACACAAATGTGCGAAAGATGGGTATTTCATAAGGGCGAACTTTTCTTGCCAAGGCCTTTGCAAGTTCCCTATGAATACCTTTTGCACATCAAAATCAGGTAGCAGATACGAGATTTGCGAGAAGAGCACCTGATACTGCACTATGAAATTGGTAATCTTTCCATTATCACCTTGTTTGCATTAGATGAGATCTAAAAAGGTCATCTTCAGCCTAATATTAGCTTGGAATTGTCGCAAGAATTGGTTTACAAGTTGGTCAAATGAGAAAATGGAATTATCAAGCAAGGAACAGTACCATTCGAGTGTTGTATCCTTGAGAGATCGAGGGAATATTTTTTCCATCAATATGTCATGATGGAAGAAATTTGTGCATAGGGAATTAAAGGAAAACACATGTCTTTGTGGATCCCCTTTGCCACCATACTTTTCAAATTTAGAATCTTCATTCCTTGAGGGAAGGGAGTGTTCAATATTGTGACTAACAATGGGCTATGCCAGAAGAAGGGTTGGAAGATAGGTTGGGTAGAGGCTTAGGAGAGACTTGCCAATTGCCTCTACATCTTACCCATATTTTGAAGGAGATTGTTCAGAATAGGGTCATTAGAAGATATAGGACCAGAGGAACCTCCTCCAGAACCACTGTCAAATCCACCACCAGAACCATTGGTGTGACCTCTGTCAGAACCACTGTCAGAGCCACTACCACCAGTAGGGCCTCTGTCAGAGCCACCACCATGAACTCCACCAGAACCGCTTCCACCAGCACCACCCTCGCTACCAAAGCTACCACCACTACCAAATCCCACACCACTCATCCCACTAAAACCCCCACCACTAGAGATGACAAGAGGGGTGAAGCTAAAACCCAAGGGGATCTTGTTTACTTTGATAGTGTCGAATCCCTCAAAGGTAGAGGGGATGTTGATCGAGGGTACGGTATTGGCCATGTATACAAATGTAGGAGGCATCGATAGTCCTAGCTGTCTATCATGGTCTTCAAAAGTGAATCCTCATACAATGTTAGGATTGTTTGGAGGAGCACATGCATTAGTCAGACTAGAGAGACTAGCCAAGAGTTCTATGCGTGTTCAATCTTTTCCCACCACATACTTTAGTTTTCTAATAACCCGAGCAGCCCTAGCCAACTTTGGGTCTCTTTCCAAGTTATTTTCCAATTCACCCAACCCTTTGCTAAGGGTGGAGACATATTTTAGAATAACTTGAATAGCCTCATGCTTTTCTACTAATGATGGTGTAGGAGATGCAGGAGGAGTGGGGACATATTTGGTCTTGTCAAAGAATCCTACCTCACCCCTTGACAACTACTCTTGTGCAGCGAGACCAACAATAGATACAACAGAAAGGCCTATAGAGAAACTAGTGGTGACCTTCATCCTCTCTATTGGAAGGTGTTGTATACTTCTCCTAACAATATACCCAAGGTTGTGGACTAGGTTATGATGCTCATAAAACTTCACAACACTTAGGGGCACAATGATCACAAGGTATAAGGGAAAATCCTCAACACCAACGGATGAGTAGACGTTGATTCACATTGGGTTCACCAAAAATGTAAGAGAGGGGGACCAACCATGTTCAAGACCCCAAGTCATGGAGAGCCAAGAGCAGAAGGATGCCCTAACTTACCTCAACTTAAAAAAAGGTTTTTTGAGATGAGGGATGGGAATGATGACAACTATAAGGTCTTTCAATCACTCTATAGACCAAAAATTAGTTTTGGGGCTAGGTGAACCAATTTTCGGGTCCAACACTGTACCTCAAGAATCTCTCTACCCAAGGATGAAATCACGGTTTTGAGACGACAGTGCGGTGTAGTGGCATCTGTGTGACTAGAGGACCAAAAGTACAATGAGAACTACTAGGAAACGAGTTGATACCCTAGCTAATAATTTTTAGGAGAGCAAAACAAAACTATAAAATAAAAGATATATAAGCAAATATGATAAAGAAAATAAATTAAAACTAGGGTGACGAAAATGATCTCACAAAAGAGTTTGTTCACTAGCTCCATTGTTGGGGGGCTGTATAGGGGTCTGCCTCAGTCAGACCCATGTTTTGGTGTTTCCAGCTCCATGAATAGCCAAGATAGAAAATATGGTGAAAAGTATGTTAAAGGAAGAATGAAAGTAAAGAACACAATAACACTACAAAACAGTAATGCGCTACTCAACCAAATCGTAGAGGAGAGGAGTGTAAAAGCTTACCATCTCCACCAAGAGCTCACTAGCTAATAGAGGAGGAAATGAGAGGACTCAAGCCCCTACTGCAATGGTGTTGTTCCACACTTGCTCTACGGAGTTGATGGAGGGTTGTTGTTGCTACTATGGAGTGAAAGGTACTGCTTAAAGGCTTAGAATGTAAGAAGTGAATGCTAGAATTCTTAGGGAGTGCAAAAAGAAGATAAAATGCATGAAGGAAGAGTGAATTTGAAGGGAGAATGAGAAAAATGGCCATATTCGAGTCAGTTGGTTGAAAAGGGGAATTACAAATCAATCCCAATGGGAAGTGTAATGCCTTTATTAGCTTCAGATGCAGGAATCTGTCAAGGACGTAAGCATGTTGCACGAACATTTGCGCACCGCACGGGCATCCCCAACAGTTATTCTTATGCCAATGCACAAAACAGATGCCAAGTGGAACGAAGGCAATGAGATGATGTGGATTTTTGCCTTCGAATTTGGTTTTCTAAGGTGAGGAAGTGCAAAAGGGGAATTTGCATAAGGGGTGCAAATTCACTCCTATACACATACAAGCTAGAAAACTTAGAAACAACTCAAAATTTACTGAAATTGATGCAAAAACCCTAATCAAGGACTCATATGCCCCTCTGGATGATTTAGTCCTAGTATAGGTTGTTTTTCCTACTTTCTAGGAATGTTGTGTTATGCATTTTTTAGCATTTGACCCTTCCAAAAAACTTGACTAGGACTCATAGCCCCTCTGGGCGAGTTAGTCCCAAATCATACCTAAAACTACCTTCTACAACATTTAAAACATCCATTTTGTACTTCTATTTGTTGTCATTAAATACCTGTTTCAGTTTCTTGAGTTTATGTTACATGTATTTCATTAGATCTAGCTTAGTTCGATTCATTTCATGCATTGCTTAATTTCAAATTTTGCATTTACAACATTTCATTTTTAGATTGTTACATAGTGTAATCAACAAATTGCCTTGTTTGGAATCTAAAAATTGTATTTACACATTTCCTTCTAGGTCATTTCGTTGCACTTTAAGACTCTTTCCATTTTTAATTTGTATAGATTACTTGTCACAAATGTTAGTATATGTCTTTTCCAAGTTTTCAAAGAAAAATTTCATCAATAAGCATGTTAGTCATTCGTTCAATACATTTCCTAGTTATGAGAGTCTCTTACTACAATAGAATGAAAATGTTGATGCTTTCCTTATACCTAAACCACCTCTTATCTCTCCTATTGGGGATATGATTTGATAGAAGAGGATACAAGCATAGATAACAATGACAATCATATTTTTTCTTCTCCCAATGTCTCTCCTATTAGTGATGAAGGTATCTTGGTGAAAGAAGATGCAATCATTGAGAATCAAGAAAGTCTTGTTTGTCCTTCTTCTCCTTCCCCTTGGGAAGATATTATGGCACGAGAGAATGAGATCATAGACACACTTATAAACATCATCCTACCTAATTTTCGTTCATCCCTTGATTGTGAGAACGTTTTAGTGAAAGAGGATGCAATTGTTAGGAATCATGACAATCATATTATAAGTGAGGATGATAGGTTGGTGTTAAATGATCCTAGCTTTAAGATCTATGACAACCCTCTTTATGTTTCCTCCCCTACCTATGTAGTTCTATTTTGGAAGAAATTATGGGACAAAGGAATCACATTATAGACAATCTTGACAATCATATTTATTCTTCTCCTAGTATCCCTTCTAGTCATGAAGAAGATAATTGGATGTTAGAAAATCCAATCGATGAAATTCATGAAAATCTTAGTTGCCTCTCTTCCCCAAGGGAATATTTTATTAGACAAGAGAATTCCATCATTGATAAACAAAAAAATTCAACCATTGATAACTCTCGTACTTGTGATGAATTCATTTTAGAAGAACCAACCTTTGAATGTCATGAACATCTAGTTTGTAGTTCTCCTAAAAACTCTCCTCCTAGGGAGGATATATCATGGTGAAATAAAATGACAATATTAACAATAGTAATTTATTTCCTTAGGTGATGATGAAAACACAACACTAGACTCCCCTTCATTAGAAAGACATCAAACCAAAAACATCAGGGTTATGAATGCAAAAGTTTCCATTAGATCCACCTTGATTAATGAACCTCCTACATGCCCTATGGGACATCCTAAGAATCCTCTAATTCCTTACCAACCCTCACAATGACCAAAAACTTAAAACAAACCTGAACTTATCCTTTACCCACCTAAGAATAATATGTTGCAACAACCAAGTTATAATACTATTTCTCATACATATAACACTAGACAATCTGCAACCAAGAAAAACACCTTCAACGTCCCTCCCATTTCCTAACCCTATCTTTCCTAGTTTCCCTCATTTTCCTTCATATAATGAAAAGGAGTGCAATATTTTTGAACTAAAGAATACTCATGCTAAAATATCATTATGGGACCTTATTCAAGCCTCCCCTCATTATCATAAAATGATTCAAAGTGCCTTACAAGAAGTCCCCCCCCCCTAAAGTGCAATCAAATGAAGTAACAACCCAAATTCAATCTATAAATTTGGTCAAGTTAGGCATTACTTTCCATCAAGATGAGTTACCCTCACTAGAAGTGCAAAAAAAATGACGCTTTCATGATAATAGCTAGCTATGATGGGTGGGGAATAAAAATAACCCTTGTTGACAATGGCTACACCCTTAATGTGTGTAGTGTGAGCCTTTTGGATAGGATAGGTGTGCATAAATCAAAAATTCAACCTATCTCTTTATCTATTAGTGGGTTTAATAATGTAGGAAAACAACTGCTTGGTGTGATCACTTTTCCTATTACAACTGCAAAGGCCACATTAGACACACTGATCCATGTTATGCCTCATGATCTTTCATATAATCTTCTTTTAGGCAGACCATGGATTCATGCAATGAATGGGGTGCCTCCTACTCTTCATTGTATCATTAAATATGTCCACAATAACAAAGTATATACAATCAAAGCCAATCCTAAACCAAACAGTTGTTTGAACATTGTGAAAAATAAAGAAAAACCTTTAACAACATTAACACCAACTACACAAGTAGAACCTGAGCAATAGAAAGACAAAGAAAAAAATATTGAGGAAGTCACGAAGCTATTAGAAGATGATTGGGGTTCCTTATATTTCACATCATTCATGGATGAATACAAGATCATAAACAAATACTCTGAAAAGGGAAAAGAAAAAGCAGTAATGTCAACACAAAATTCAAAAGACCCTTCGAAAGCATCCACCTCAAACACTTTACAAGAAACAACAAATTACATAAAAAAATTGATGAAGCTAATTATGAATAACCACTAAATCCAAAAGAAATGAAAAATATTTATGGAAAAGGTTGTGAACTCATGAGACAACTTGGATATAGTGGAAAAGGATGTGGTGCTAGAGAAGAAGGTATTTGCAACCTTATAGAGCCTCACACGCAAGAAAAGACTAGTGGCCTTGGTTATTAACCCTCGAAAGAAACAAGCAAGCATTCACTGAATTTCAACACTCTTACAAAATATTCTTCTAAGCCAACTTTAACATTAGTGCATCCTAAATTGATAGAAACTAGTGGTCTTGATTATTATCCTTTGAACAAAAGGAAAGAAATAGAGAAATCCTCGCTTAATATCAATGTCATCACACAAAACACTAACGATTGGAGTTCATATTTTACACCCTCCTTTACGAGAGAGTACAAAATATCAGAATCTAAAGAGCCTTGGATAAGTATGACACCTTGTACAAAGCAAGAGAAATCTTTTTTGCAACATAACGGAACATTTACTATTGATCAAGAGAGTATCTTGTTGAGACTCCTCCAAGATCGTTTGATATCTCTTCCTCCAAGAACATGAAATAAATTTTACTACAAGAATTCATTTTGTGCATATTATAGAATTCATGGTCATTCTACTAATGAATATAAGGCTTTGAGTAATAAAATCCAACATCTTAAGGAGTTTGGTGTTTTTCCTTATGTGGGAGCACCTAGCTCCTTTAATTGATACTGACTTTCAAATCTCTCATCAATCATCTCAGCTCATCCTTGTTGGTCGTGCCCACAAAAGGATATGAAAATCACAGTAAAACCTTTCTTGGGAATTGGACATTCCAACAAGTGACTAATATCTCTCTGTGGACGTTCATTTACTTGTCAAACCAGGGGACGTATACTTTAAATGGCGTGGAAAAATATATGCACTAGGAACTAGTTTCGGTCAAATCTTAGCAGAAATAAATACTGGAAAGGACTTCTACCTACGCTACAGGAACACAACTATGATTGATTAAAATAGAAACCATAATAACTACAACTGAAACACAAACTATGAACTGGCCTTATGCTGTAGGAACAAGCACAGTGATGGATTCCTTATGCTGCAGGAGCAATATAAGGCTGAGTTTGTATAAAAACTTCAAGGATGAAAGCAAACTGAAGATCAATCAGGAAAGAACAACTAACTACCTAGTTACGGATACTTACTAAGTGGGCCCCCTTAGCAAGCATCTACTGATTACGCAGATGCTAAACTCAGAACTTCATTGAACTTTATTCATGAAAACAAAATGATATACATTGTTTTGTTGATATGGAAACTAATAACAAACTCTGTCTCTGGTCAAACAGATTATGTCTTTCATTATCATATTGATTCTTACATGATATCTGCTACTCTGTTTCTTTCTTACTCTAACTATCACCTATCTCTCCTCCTCCTGCTCGCGTAGGAGGAGAACTTTATTTAAGAACATGAGAGCAACTAACTAACTAACCCTATCAAAGAAAGACGTGGAAGTAAAGTATATCCCCGAATCAAGGAACAAACTCCATAATGAATTTATGCGTTCAACCCGATCCAGAGAGAATCTAGCACTCCACTCTTTCCAGATTGACTATCATTAAAATCTTTCCCATGGTTTCGGTCAAAGAGTCTTCGCCAGAGCTTCCTCGAAGTCATGCAGGAAATGGACTTTACTGCAAGGCCGAGATCGGCTGCGCTTGACTTGATCATTCTTCAACAACCTGTGAAACAAAAGGTAACAAGCGAAAGAAAAGGCGTATGGCACATACACGATATCTATTCATTAATCACACATTTTAAATCTACTTTATCATTCAAAAACTGTATACGATATACCAGTCATTTTAGGGAGTCAACGGGGCAATAAATGCAATCAAGTCAACACAATGAGCTGCAGGAATATAAAAGTATCTTGCTACAGGATATCCCAATAAAAGGTTTCAACAAAGTTTAAACAGCCATGAAATACAAAAGTAAAGACATTTAAAAGTTTATCATAACATCCAAATTATGAGCGCATTTTAAGCTCATCACTGCCCCCTACTTGGCCCAATGCTGGTCCTCCAGCATTAACTTTCTTGGTGGTCTCTCTGAAGTCAGTGGTTGCTGCATGACTCTGAAATGGATTTCCAAACCTGTAATAAAATCCTTTGAAATCCCGACACCTTTCATACCTTCGGTCTTCTAATTCATTGTTAAGATTTGTAGCCTGGTAAGGATAGAGGGGCCACATTAGCACAAGGGGTCTGAGTTTCAGTGGCAGCCACAGTTCAAATCTTGTTTGAAATCCCAATTGAATATATCTACTGATTCGTTTGAGTGTTGCTGTGAAATTTAGGGGACTATGTGGTTCTGACTTTTTTAACCCAATAGTTAATCTCTCCCATCTTTTCTCACTTCTGGTGTATGCCAGTCTCCAAAATGAGTATTGTTGTGCCTGGAATTCATCATATACTTGTTTTCTGATATCAAATATTTTCTCTCTGGCTGAAACATTATTAATACCATATGTTCAAGCAAACCAATCTTTCAACATTGCATAGGGGTTTGAACTTTGAGAGCATAATGGAACAGGCTCTGTTTTCTCAACTTCCTCATATGTTTCCCATTGCCTGCCATAATTTTCCTCATTTGCTGCCCATGACATAAATTCTCTCAAATGAATATCACCAATATATAGCAGAGGATTCCATTCTGTTTCAAATGGTATTAAAAAGCCATGCAAATAGAATTCACACAGAGAATTCCTTAACCAGTTAGGGGCTTCCTAATATACTTCATAAAATTCTTTGGCAGTATGAATTATAGGATATTGGTTTCTAGAAATTCTCATCAATTGAAACCATAAAAACTGTTCTTTAAGGCACAGAGCATAAACTCTGGGTGGCGGTCTGCATTCCATAATCTGACCAGTTACCTTTAACATTTCATCCATTTTTTCTTTCAACTCAGCAATTTCCTGCTTCTGACTTTCAATTTTTTTTTTCAATTTCCTCTTTTCTACTTCCCATAGACTTTGTTGCATGTCAGTCTGGGCTATGTGTCAGAAAGTCAGGGTTTGCAATGTAACTGTTTCCCAATTAGTTTTAACATATTCCAAAAACTCAATTAAAAATGTCCTCTTATACACAATAATGGCTTTACAAATTGTAGGGTGGAATATAACTTCACTAGGCACATTCAATTGTTCAGTCTGTTCTTGCTCTTGCTGCAAGATAAATTCTTCTTGTTGCTGTGGTGGAGAAGTCTGTGCTTCCTCCAAAAATTGCATAGTAGCAATGGCCAAATCATCAAGATTTGGTAACCCTTGCTCATTATGCTCTATTTCCTTTGTCTCAACTTGTTCCTCTTCAGGAACGAATGAACTCTGAGCAACATCCTCAGACACATTCTGAGAAACATTAAATTCAGACTCAACAGACCCCTCTGAAATTACAATCACCTCTGGTTGCGGTGAAGCAGGGGAGGTCTTAGTTTGTTTCCTTGTGGAAACCCTTCTTGGCACTGATGCGACTGCAAGAGGTATTCTGGTAGCTTTCCTCTTTCTTGTTTGCTCAGAGGGCTCTGCCCTACCAGGGGATGATGGTGAACTAGTAATATCAATAAGTGTTGTTGTAGGAGAAACGGCTGCAGGGGATGGTGCTGCAGGAGAGGAGCATTGCCTTTTCTGAGAATGAGGGTCAGATTCTAGGGACCCTTCTGCCTTTGTTTTTCCTTTCTCTCTCCTAGTGGCAGACCTAGTTTGTACCCTAGTAGAGGATTCAGGGGCGACAGCTGCAAGACCAGGTGCTACAGGAGTAGATAACCCTTGCCCTGTTCTACTAGTAGATGCAATTTCTTTCTTCTTCCTCTGAGGCCGCAGGGTTAGTACCCTAGGGGGTTGTGGAATTTGCAAACTCTTTTGGGCAACAAATTGTTGCCAAGAAAGTGGTGAGACATCCCTCAAAGAGTGCCCAATCAGTAATTTAATAAAGCCATGATGAGTGACATAATTATCTTTCCCCTGTTGAGTTCCATGGGCACTTTGTTCTAAAAATTTTAACAAGAAATTCAGAACATTTACAACTAACCCATGCCTCATATGGCTCAATAATTTAAAATGATGAGAATGCCGGTAGGAAAAACGACCTTCATAGGTCAAATACCTGATTATGTAAGTGGCATACTCTGAATAAGGAGGAGGCAACGATACGTGTTTTCATCCCTGCTTGGAGACTTCCAGAGGTCCATCAGTAGGCATTGAAAACTCAGCCTTTGCAGTTGCAGCGTCTAAAGAAATTTTTTCTCTAATGGCTGGAAGCCCAGTTACTTCAGCAATTCTATCTTTAGTTGCAACAACGATTAGACCCCATACAGTGGCTTCCCCGTTAGAAAGGGTTCTCAAAAATTCTCCAGCAGCCTCCTCATCAAAATCATTTAAGCTCAATAAATAATTTAACCATCTACAGAGGCTGAATGCGTGGACTGTTTGCGGATTTTGCAATAAAAATTCATGAGCTACAGGCTCACGTCGCACCAACTGACCACCCATGTTTACAGTTTTCCTTTAGCTGAACTCAATTCCTTGCTAAAGATTCAAATTCTCTGTTTCCCTTTCTGCTCTGGTTTTTCTGCTGTCATGTCGTTGCATTTCTTTCTTTTTCCAAAAATAAACTTTTTGAACAAGTAGTCTTAATCGTAGTTTAAAAGAAAAACATGCAATAAAAAAGGACATGCGATCATATTTGGAAAGTACCAGAAAAGTATTAAAGAAAGGTTATTTGTGCAGTTATGGCAGAGGCGAAAAGACAGGTTTGAAAGGTGGATTACCCTGCCCCCTACTTAAAGTATGACATGTGTCCTCACATGTACTAAAAAAACAGGTAGAGAGTCGGGTAATAATGACCGGTACATGCATAATAGTTAATGAATAGAATGAAATAAATCAAATATGCGATAAGAAAAGATATGGCATACCTTTGATAATTGCACGTACGTGTGAAGAAAAGATGACGGCGTCTGCATGAATTGACAAGTGGGAAAGATTTCTTAATTAAGGTTGATGCGGATGGATGAAGTGGATGGGTGACGTTGGTGGATGAGATGAACGGATGGAATGGATGGATGGGATGGATGGATGGATGGAAGATAAAGAAGTGAGATGGGGGCGATAAATGAAAATGGAGAAAAGGGGTTTCCTTTTTAAAAAGAAAACCTTTATTATGGGCATGTTTTTTTGAAAATTACAGTAATGTTGCAAGAGAAAGGCTAAATCATTTGGCTGCAGGAAGAGTAGCGGGAAGAACCTGAATGAACTGCTGCATGAATTCTTCCTTGGAGACTGGTTTGTGGTACAACCGGAGTCGGTGGCCATTCACTAGCAATTTGAAGCGGACTGGATCTATTGTTACCAGTTGCATAGCTCCATTGTTGAACACATTTTCAACTTCATAGGGGCCAAGTCAGCGTGTTATGAGCTTACCCTGGTTTTCTTGATATCTGGAATCATATAACAGAGCCCAATCTCCAGCAGAAAATTTCCTGGTTTTGATGTGCTGATCATGCCATTTCTTCCTTTGCTATTGGATTGCTTCTGTATGCTGCAGGGCGGCTTTTCTCATTTCTTCCAAGGCATTTAGCTGTAGGAGATGGTCCTTCTATGCTTCAGATATGTCTATATTGAGTTCAAGAGTTGTCCTCAAAGTTTTGTGTTCAAATTCTATGGGTAACATGGTTGTTTTCCCATAAAGCAGCTCAAAAGGTGTAAACCCCATTGTTGTCTTCCATGTAGTTCTGTGAGCCCAAACTACTTTAGGAAGTCTATTGCTCCAGTCTTTCTTATGGATCTGCACTGTCTTTGTGAGGATCGCCTTGATTTCCCTGTTTGTTACCTCTGCCTGACCATTGGCTTAAGGGTGATAGGGGCTGGATTTCCTATGTTTGATTTTATAGTCATTCATTAGTGCAATGATCAAATTGGATGTGAATTGAGCTCCTTGATCAGTTACAAGCTCTCTGGGAACTCCAAATCTTGTGAAAATTTGTTCATACAGGAATTCAGCAACTTTATTATCCCGAGCATGAGTCATAGCTTTCACCTCGACCCATTTTGTTGCATAATCCGGGCAAACTAGAATGTATGACATTTTATTTGATGGTGGATCAATTGGCCCCACAAAATCCATCCCCCATTTATCAAAAGGGGTGACTATTATCTGTGGATATAGTGGCATTTCATCAGACTTAGTTGGTCTTCCCATACGCTGGCATCTGTCACATTTTCTTGTATAGGCCATAGCATCCTTATATAATGTTGGCCAGTAGTATCCTATTGTAAGAACCTTCATTGATGTTCTTTTTGCTGCAAAATGTCATCCACATGGTTCATCATGGAAAACATGCAATATGTCATAAGTTTCATCTTCTCTCACACATCTTCGCATTACTTGATCAGGTCCAGTATAAAACAAACAATTTGCAATCCAAGAAAAGTTAAAACTTTTCTCAATTAACAATTTCTTTTCTTTTAGAAAAAAATGAGCTGGTATTCTGTTTGCTGCTAGATAATTGGCAATGTCTGCATACCAAGGTGTATATGCAGCAATTGAAAACAAGTGTTCATTTGGGAACCTATCATCAATGACCTCATGTTCAGCAGGTGCAGCTGATTGAAGTCTTGATAAAAAGTCAGCTACAACATTAGCTCTTCCTGGTTTGTCAATGATTGTGATATCAAATTCTTGTAACAACAGGAGTCATCGTGCCAACCTACCAGAGATGGTAGGTTTGTTCATCAGATACTTGATTGCTGCATGGTCAGTATGAACGAATATCTGATAACCTGTGACATAATGCCTAAATTTATTCAAAGCATACACTACTACAAGCAATTCATTTTCTGTAACAGTATAGTTGAGCTCAGGACCTTGAAGGTTCTTGCTAATAAAGTAAATAACATGTTCAATTGAATTTTCTTTTTGACTTATAATTGCTCCTATGCCAAAATCAGAAGCATCAGCATGTATGTAAAAAGGCAAATTCCATTTTGGACCTTGAAGAACAGGGGCTTTAGTAAGCAAGTCCTTTAGTTGCAGAAATTTTTTTTCACAAGCTTCTGTCCATTCGAATTGAGAATCCTTTGTTAACAGGGCATAAAGTGGGCTGGGAATTTTACTGAAATCTTTTATAAACCTTCTATAATACCCTGCATGGCCAAGGAAACTTCTGACATCTTTTTGTTTTGCAGGAGTTTGTAAATTCTGAATTACTTCAATTTTAGCAGGGTCGACCTGAATTCCATTCTTTGAAACATGATGACCTAGAACAATACCTTATTCCATCATTAGAAAACACTTCTCACTGTTTAGAGACAAATTTTTCTCTCTACACCTTTTCAATACTTTTTTCTAAATTCACCAGTGCTTCTTCAAATGTGACTCCATTGGTAGTGAAATCATCCATGTAAATCTCCATACATTCATGAGATATATCAGCAAACATACTAATTACTGCTCTTTGAAATGTTGCTGGCGCATTACATAGACCAAAAGGCAAGACTGAATAAGCAAATGTTCCCCATGGACAAGTAAAAGTGGTCTTATCTTGATCTTCAGGGGCAATTTTTATCTGATTGTATCCACTGTAACCATCCAAAAAGGAAAAATATTTTTTGCCAGACAGTGAGTCTAGTACTTGGTCTACAAAAAGTAGTGGAAAGTGATTTTTTTTAGTGGCACTATTCAATTCTCTGTAATCTACACATACTCTCCATTTTCCACCTTTCTTGGGGACAATGACTAATGGAGAAACCCATTGACTGTTAGAGATTGGATAAATAAAACCAGCATCAAGCAACTTTTGAAGTTCACTTTTAACTATTTCTTTAAGTGTTGGATTTACTCTTTTTTGAGGTTGTCTAATTGGTGAACAATCTTCTTTGATATATATCCTATGAGTACAAACTTGAGGGTTTATTCCTTGCATGTCCCCATATTCTCATGCAAAAGCTTTATGATGTTCTTGTAGCATTTTTAATAAAATAGTCTCTTGAGATTGTGACAGCTTGCTATTGATATTTAAACAATGATCTGGAGACAATTCTATCTGCTTAATGAGATTACTTATAGAATCTACAGGTGATGTTTATACCTCTTGTGGAAGTAAATTATGAAAAATCGCTGGATGTTTAGGCAGTGAACTTTCAAAATCTGGTTGCTGCAGGAAACATTGTAAATGAGTACCATTTGGATCAGATGAGCTACCCGTATCAGAGTTGTACTGTAGAATTTGAAATAGCAGAGCATCCTCACTCTAGAGTTGTGAGAATGGATCATTTTGAATCATCATTAATTGAGCCAAAGAATTGGCTTCTTCAATTTCCTCCCCCACATCTGGCCAAACAGGTTGGGACAAATCTAGTTGAGGTCTAGCAGGGGGATACAGAGCTAATTTCTTTGTGGACTATCCATCAGAAATGGTCATATCTCCAGAACGACATCATATAAAAGCATCAGCAGTTGCTAACCATGGTCTACCAAGGATAACTGGATACCCTTTTAAAGTTGCCTTAACTGATAATATTGTGAAATCAGCAGGATACTACCAAGATTCAAGAGTGACAATTACATCTTCCACTATCCCATCAGGTTTAACTGTGGAGCTATCTGCAAGCTACAGAACTATGGGTGTAGACCTAATGTTTGAAATGTTTAGGGAGTCCATAGTATGCTTTGTCATGACATTAATAGCAGCACCTAAATCAATCAAAACATTTTAAACAACTTGGCCACTTATATGTATCTACACCACAGGACTTCCAGAGTCAATATACTTTGGAATGACTACATTTCCCAACATTATATTAGCCAATTTTCCTAAGACATGAATTGTTTGAGGATCCTTTTTCTTTCGTCCAGGCTTCTTCAAATAGGCTTCTTTAATAGTTTTTCCAAAAATAGGAATATCTTTAATAGCCTGAAATAAAGGGATTTGAATCTGCACATTCTTGAGCTGATCCAGAATGTCAAAAGTGGGTTCTTCCATGGATTTATATGCAGTATTTTGCAACCTATGAGGAAAAGGTGGGTTGTCTTGATTTTGCAAAACAGACTCCTTATAAACTGTATCAGTTATGGGCATATGTTCAGCAGGAACAACAGGTGCAGTAGATTCTTCAAGGGGAGAATCTGGTATTTCAGTAATCAGAGGTGGTTTTGGAGTAGGTAAAGTGGTTCCAGACCTCAGATGGATGTCATTAACGTTTAAGGCATAAACTTGATATTGGTTGGCTTCAGCAAGATACGCAAGCTGCTGAGGCTGCTGCTGTTGCTTATTATTGGGATTTGGCAGTGGCTGGGAAAGCATAGGCATTTGTTTTGGAGGTCCAAGATTTATGGCAGTTGCTGTAGGAGGCGGCATAAGGGCCTGTGGTTGTGGCTGTGGAAGCTACAGGAATCCAGAGGACTGATTTTGCCATTGCTGAGGGCTTCACCATTGAGGATTTTGCTGCCAATTTCCTGAATGTGGGGTCCATTGTCCTTGTGGCTATTGCCAACCTCCTTGAGGGGATTGCCATTACTGATTCTGATAATTAGGCCAACTTGGTTGAGGGGGATTCCAGGGTGGTGGTGGTCCATATGCATGTTGCCATTGGTTATTATAGCCAGAATAAGGGTTACCAAAAGTTAAAGGATCTTGAGACATACCTTGTCTTTGGGCCAATGGTCTCCTTTGTGTAACAAAGAACACTTGATCATCATCTCCTTCTACTGGCTTGAAGTCAGTAGGCAGTTGTCTGGCTTCCAAATTAGCCACCATCTTTCATCTACAGTCACGCTTCTCCTACCTTTTGAGTAAACTCCTTAAAAAAATTCAACTCTTCTCCTACCTTGAACGTCTCACCATGAGATCTATTTTGGTTAACTAATCCAATAACTTGAATGAAAAAAAATCTATTAATTCAAATTCTTTTATATACATGGTTTCAAAATCTCTTTTTAACATTTGCAACTTAGTTGTATTTATCTCGGTGATTCCTTGATATTCTATTTGGAGGATATCACTTGCTTGATTTGACTTTTTTGCTACTATAACCCTCAAAGAAATCCTCTCATGTATTGCTTGGAAGATGTAAAGGAGAGCTTTGTAGAGTTTCTTTCTATTATCCTCAAGTAAATCATTCTCAACTTGAGATAAATCATTGTATGTTGTTGCATCAAATAGCTCAAGAAAACCATTCTCTACAAGCTCCCGTATATCTTGATCAAACAAAACAAAATATTCATTGCCATTGACCAATAATCATAATTCTTGTCATTGAGCTAGGGGCTTTGATGATTTGTCAAGCTTGTACTTGAAGTTGTCATTATTGGCTATGATGATCTTGTTCTAATGACTTGTCCTTTCATAAACTCTTGGCTCTGATATCAAATGAAAGAAAAAAAGGACAAATAATACAAAAAATAACTCAAAACTAAATTCAATTGATCAATATAGAACTTCAAGATTTTCTATTACATACTCAAAAAAATTACATAGAAAAATAATAAATAATAAATAATGATAATAAAGATTCATACCAATGTATATCTTATTTAAAACAAAAATATTGATCTTATCTTACATAGAAAAGTATAGTATTTTTTTTTTCTGCTATGCACTCAAAACACTATAACAAAAAGCCTTTGAAATTAGAGAGCACTTTAAAGCATGGGCCGTTGAAAAATAATAAATATGATAACAACAAAGTTTGAAAAGGGAGGACCAAAGCAAAGAAGGACAAGGCAATTCAAAGCAAAAATCTTCATCTATTAAATGAAGTAGCAGCACCTTGGCTTCTTTGTGGGAGGATGAACAAAGAAATGAAATTACTACGTAGTTGGGATAGCCATTCTAACAGAACTTGCAAGCAAAGTCTTATTATGTATCATTATAATCATTATAATCTTTGTCTGTATGAACTCTCTTGTATTCGTCTGAGATAAATAAATAAAAATCGAACCTACTGAACTCTCTTCTATTCGTCTATTTTATTATATGAATGCAGGTTTATGGATCCAATTGCAACAGGAGATTACCCTCCAAGTATGAGAAATCTTGTTGGTCCGCGCTTGCCCAAGTTTAGTAAAGCTCAATCGCTTATAGTTAAAGGCTCGTTTGATTTTGTGGGCTTAAACTATTACACAACCGGGTATGCTGCTCATGTTTCAACGCCACATTTCAATACAAGCTATTCGCTGGATTCCCAAGTTAATTTTACTGGTACGGTTTCCAGAAAAAGCCAACCAAAAAAAGCTCTGTAGATTGATCTAGTTTTCAAATTATTAAATGTCTGCTTAACAAAATTTTACATTTGTTTCATATCAACAAAATTTTACATTTGTTTCATATCAAAATGTTTGCAGTGGAGAGGAATAGTGTGCCTATTGGACCTGTGGTAAGACTTACTGAACATTTTAATGGAATATTAATTGGTTATATTGTTGATTATCAATAGAAAAATTGTTTTGGAATATCTGATGGCCAATGCATAATAATCTTTAATAACGTGGACAGGCCGGATCTCCGTGGCTTCGCGTGTATCCACCAGGAATAAGAGACATTGTGAATTACGTTAAAGATCGATATGACAATCCGCCCATTTTCATAACAGAAAACGGTAATAAATTGTTCTGTAATATAACCCGAAGAACCCATTTGTTTCAAATTAAAAGTATTATTACAAATGACTTTGTGTGCCAATTCTGGTCACAGGTATCGACGAGATCAACAACGAGACTTTACCATTACAGGAAGCTCTGAACGATACATGGCGAATAGATTACTATTCACAGCATTTGTGGTACCTTCACAAGGCAATAAGGCAAGTCATTTTCATTCGATTGGTTTACTGATGATCTGTGTATTTCATATTTTCTATATCCACGTCTTTCTTATCTATACATGTTGCATGAATGGTGAACTTGATTGCAGGGAAGGATCGGATGTAAGAGGATACTTTGCATGGTCCTTGTTGGACAACTTTGAGTGGAACAGCGGTTATACTGTTCGTTTTGGTCTCCATTACGTGGACTATAAAAATAATCTCAAGAGATATCCAAAAGCGTCGGTCCGCTGGTTCCGCAGATTCTTGAAATCAAACAACGTAAAATAAGAACTAACATATTGTGGCATCAATATCAAGATTTGTCCTTTATAACTGAATACTTTATTATTAAAGCAACAAGCAACAGCTTATACTCTCTCCTACCATTCTTGATTTGTTTTTAGTCTCTCAGAATTGATTTTTATTTTTCGTGAATTGACTGAACTTGACCGTTGGCAATAGAGGTTATATTCGATAATTAGGAAGGTATTTTTGGTTAAGTTAAATTATAATATTTTTTTATGTACATTTAGTTATATATATTTTTGTCAAATTTATTGATTTATATTTCGTGAACAATAAGAAATGAATATTTAAATGAAAATTCAATTATAAATTTTTTAAGTCAAATTTAAATGGATCATAATTCATGTAAATTTATTTGTCATAAAAATGAATGGTGGTGATGAATGAATAATAGTGATGCTCAAAAAAATGAAGTATCAAAAGAGAATTCACTCATCCTAATTGACTACTCTAGCTCAAAGGAACTTAACAATTAGAACAAATTATACCAATTTGTTGAAAAGGATTTAAAAAATAATTTATAATTTGATTGAGAAAAATAAATGTGGGAGACTCAATGTTGTAAATATTGGTAATGAGCCTAACTTTACTTTGACAATAATGAATCTCAACAGATCAAATTTTATTCAACAATCAACTAAGTAATATTTTAGTTAGTTAGCTTCTCATACTTCTCCTATAGAATATAGAATTATACAACATCTATAGAAAAAAAGAGGTATTATAAATTGAAACGATATAGTTGTATTAACTTTTCCTTAATGTTAATTTATATATTTAAAAAAATGCAAATCGATTATACATACATGCATATTAACAAATTGTATATATAACCTTATTTATATCAATTATATAAAGTTTTTTAATTATTATATTATAAAATATGTGGAAAAAGATACATGTTATAGTTTAAGAATATTCAATAATATATTTATAGAGAAAGACAAAGCTACTAGATAGCAAGAGCTATTGATTTAATAGTTAGAGGTAAATCATAGTCATATGGTTTCCATTGTCAAGATTATTTGAAATAGTCTCTCAACCTATAAAAGTGTCATCATTAGAGTGTTCATCAATAGTTCGTACTTCATTAGAATATTGACCAATAGCCCTTGAAGGAGAAAAAAAAACCAAGGAAAAATGAGGAAATTTGTCACTATCAAGCCAATAGAAGACACCTAAAGACCTATCTATTATAGTCTAAGGACACATATACCTTCCCAAGATTCTCATTACATGGGTAATGTCTAATCTAAAATTGAACAAATCATCTAGAAGTCTACTAACAATATTCTTAAATTTAAGTACATAGCTAAAGTCCTATACCACATAGGGTTAAAGAACAAACATCAATTTTCAACCTTACAAACTAAGCCATTGCAAAAATATTTCACCTAATCATCTTTTCCCTACCATATTCTTCACATTACATAGAAAATAGAGATTAAAATTCCCTAATCATCCATATTGTCCTTAAAAATAATGAAGCACAATATCAATAAATGATCAACTCTACACAAATCATAATTCAAATAGGAAATAGATTGAACCTCTAGGATAAACAATAGGCTGTAGCAAGAAAACTTTCATATCAAATAATTTTTGTCTTCCAAAAAAAACATGTGATCTAGCTATGACAAGTAAGATCTCTAAAACCCCAACCAATAATCTTATCAATAGTCAACTATTTAACTGCAAGGTTGAGTATAATAGAAAAATGCGCAGGCCTCTCAAACAAAAGTAATATCAATCAAATAACTATTCTTTCATCAAGGAAATCTACCCAAACTCATTAACCATCTTCTATAATCCTCAAACCAAGATTCGGAATTAGAAAACATAACTCAAGACCCAAACATAAGGAGATAAAAAGATCATAATCATGTATATACTCCTCAAATAATTGCTCAAAATTAGCATCCATGGCTTAATACTCAAAAAATGGAAAGAAAAGACAAAGAAAATAATGTATTTTAAAACCAAGTGGATAATACCTATTAGATTACTCATAACCAAGTGGGTCAAGAGCATTATATGAGATTATTTTTCACATGAAACAAAAAGTAAAAATGACTCTAAATATGAATAGCCTCCTCAACAAGTTCATTCTATAATCACATCCAACTCTAAATATAGGATCCTTAGACAATATAGTACTAAAACTGAGTATTGAAAAATTTCCCTATTATTATCTTATGAGATCTCCAAAAATCTCCCTCCTAATGATTTTAGAGTTTGAAGTGTAAAAGTGTTGTGCATACTCTTGTTAATTGGCCCAACTTCTCTTAATTTTAATCACTACGTTCCACTTCATCATTTTAGCCTCTCTATACCTTAATGCTAAAGGGTTTCATAAGTGTATCTTTTAGAAACATAATGAATTGTTAGGAGAAACAATAGATGGATTCTAAATATTACCTATTTGTGTGTTTGAAGGCTTGAACCTTAGAAGAAAAAATTGATATTGAAGAGAATATTGAACCTTATATTACTCTATTTATAATTGAATTTCATTATTGTGATGTGACAAATAGGGATCTAGGGTCTCAACCACACTTTCTCCTAAATTACATTAGAGAGAACCAAAATTGATCACATACACCCACTTGGCCACTAATCTCAATGGAAGATCTAGAATAGTGGATCAAGTTTTTAGTTCTTTTTTTGGGGGGAAAAGATATTGATTTTAATGATTAGAGGTTAACTTCATTTGATAACGCAAATGTATTTCTAGGTCAACTATGAAACTACAACAAACTGATGTAAATATAGACAATTGTAGAACTAAAAGATAGAAATGGACAATAGAACAATACAGTGCAAAGACAAAGGAACCTGACATGTAAATTAGGATTCAAATTGCTTAGACAAGGGTGGTGGTGCCCTAGTACAAAGAATGTAGATCTCAAGAATCAGTGAACATATCTGAGATGGTCACAGTCTATAGGTTCTTCCTTCATGGACTCAACTTCAAAACTTCATATATTGATGATTAATTCCACTTGCCTTAATTCATTGAAGTAAGAGGCTTGAATGTTTGATCTTGCAATTAGGTCTTCAATCTTCTCCCAAATCCACTTCAGATCTACTGCCTGCACACAAGAGAGGGGATGAGCGGTTGTGCCCTATAGGGGCTTGCCTAAGTCAAACCTCATTTTTGTGTTTCCATCTCCACAATGACTATGATGATGTAAATAGTTTTTACCATCAGTTGGGTAGATGCAAATGGATAAAAAAAGTGATAAATTGACAAGTGTTATAGCTTACCACTCAAATATTCTTTTGTTGGACTAAATTCATTGTACTCATCACATACAAGGAGGATTGGTTGCTTGATTGAAGGTCTTGCAAGTGTTAATAATCACAAAACAAATGAACATAAAGCATGAACAAACTTACATATAAACTTGGTGCATTGTAAACATGAATCTTGACTAATAATAAGTGTTGTAAATTTTGCTTATTCTACTTTTGAATGCTTTTTAGGATGCTCAATTTCTCAGTCCTTTCATTAGGATTTTAAATGGTGCAAAAGAGTTGTATTTATATGCATTAAATCGTTTTCTCACAAAATTAATTATCAAAAGCTAACAAATGAATTTAAATTAGTAAATATTAAAATGTTGATAATAACATATTTTAAATTGGGCCAAAATAAGTTGGACAAGGGTAGTGATACCCTAGTCCAAACCTATTTTGGAGATTTTGTTGTCGTTAAATAAATATTAAATCTTAATTCCCAATTTTTTTATTTTGTAAAAATGACCGCAAAACAGACAATTTAAGAGCATAATTAGGTCCAAGCATATAGGGGGGAGCTAAACCTAGCATAAAATTGTCAAGAGTGACAATTTACAACACTAAAATTATAGACTATATTTTCAAAGGATTAGACACTAATCTTAAATATCTATTGATCAAAATTTTAATCAAAATTTTTAGTAATCCTTTGTATAGTTTTTCCAATCCATATCTCACCACCTTAGTGATGGTTACCAAGAAGTTTTGATGCTCATTCACCCCTTTTGTTATATCATTATAGAAAATTAAGATTCATATTGGCTGACCCAATTATAACTTCATAGCAATTTTAGTTTAAATATGTCACCACCTTAATTACAACTTGATGGAAATTTAGGTTTTACTTTGTCATTCTAATTACAACTTTATGGGAAATTTAGATTTTAGTTTACCATCCTAATTATAAATTATAAAAAATTAAGTTTTAATTCATGTCTTAGTTAAAATTTTACAAGAAATGAAAATTTTAATTTGTTGCCTCAATTATAAATTTATGAAAATTTTAATACCTAAGTGGTTAACTTGATTAAAAACTAAAATAAATTTTAATTTCAGTCACACATTTTATTTCCATAATATATTTTAATATGAAATAACCACCAAATTTATCACTTCAAATCAATTTAAAAAATTCATTAACAAAATTATATTTCTACATAAAAAAAATTATCAAGATTTATAAAAACAAATCAGAAATAATTCTTAAATATATTTCCAATTTTTTTAATTTTTTTTCTCATTTTCCAAAAATAAAGACAATTCTTAAATATAACCTGATAAAAGGTTAAACCAATTCACATGCTCCAAATTTCACTCTTTTTTATTCATCATTTTGTCCTGGATTTTGATTCTCTATACTTTGTTTCTTAAATTGAATGCTTCTAGATGAAGAGAAACGACATTCATAAGGCGATGAAAAGTAGAATCTATTCATGTTGACCTGCAAGCACAGACAGATATTCTCACGTTCCACTCGGCTTAATTTGTGGACTTCATGTGAAACTTTAATGGCACCAGTTTTCTTTTCTTTCGACATGGATTTAAGCGTAGATCTGCACAGTGGTCAAATGAGACTGTAATTTGGCAGAGATAGACATCGACCCTTTAGCACAAAGTCAAACTGCAGATCCTTCCGTCCTTATCTTTCCGTCTTGTAATGAATATAAAATGTCAAATGTGCATCCAGAATGGTGGGTAGACATTGCCTTATTCTTCAACGCTCTTCGTAAGCATATCCGATTCCATATTCACCATTTTCCACACAAGCATAAAGAAATCTCTTACAAATATTGACCGACTGCAAGTCCAAGGGGAAAGCCGCCCTCGTTATTCCTTGCAATATAAGAAGCACATTGGATTGGATGATTGGATCTGTAAGTCTAATACTTTGCCAGAATGGATACCAGAAAATGTGTCTTCTTTTTGTGGCTTCTGGTAGTTTGTGTGTCCGCTGCCTCGGTGTATGCAAATGAGAAATTGAATAGAAGAGCATTTCCCCCTGGGTTTACGTTTGGCACAGCCTCTGCTGCATACCAGGTGATCTTTCCTGTTCCTTCATTTTTAAATGATTAAAATGTCCTATCTATTTACTTAAAAAGCTTCCAGAGAAGCCCTTTCTGAGATCGCACTGTTTACAGTATGAAGGAGCTGCCAGAGAGGGAGGAAGAAGACCAAGCATTTGGGATACTTTTTCACATACCGCAGGTTATAACCCATTTTTCAGTTTCAATTAGTATCCGGGTTGTAAATATCTGGTACAATGGTGTATATGTATTGAATTTTTTGATTCACATGAAATGATTTTCAGGGAATATTCACCATTTTCCACACAAGCATAAAGAAATCTCTTACAAATATTGACCGACTGCAAGTCCAAGGGGAAAGCCGCCCTCGTTATTCCTTGCAATATAAGAAGCACATTGGATTGGATGATTGGATCTGTAAGTCTAATACTTTGCCAGAATGGATACCAGAAAATGTGTCTTCTTTTTGTGGCTTCTGGTAGTTTGTGTGTCCGCTGCCTCGGTGTATGCAAATGAGAAATTGAATAGAAGAGCATTTCCCCCTGGGTTTACGTTTGGCACAGCCTCTGCTGCATACCAGGTATCGACGAAATCAACAACGAGACTTTATCATTACAAGAAGCTCTGAACGATACATGGCGAATAGACTACCATTCACAGCATTTGTGGTACCTTCACAAGGCAATAAGGTAAGTCATTTTCATTTAATTAGTATACTGATGGTCTGTATCTTTCATATTTTCTGTATATATGCCTTTACTATCTATTATATTTGATTAATGGTGGATTTGATTGCAGGGAAGGATCGGATGTAAGAGGATACTTTGCGTGGTCTATGTTGGACAACTTTGAATGGACGAGCGGTTATACTGTTCGTTTTGGCCTCCATTACGTGGACTACAAAAATAATCTCAAGAGATATCCAAAAGCGTCGGCACGCTGGTTCCGCAGATTCTTGAAATGATGAAACACAGTGTTACACCGTACAATAAGAACCCACATATTGTGGCACCAATGTCAAGATTTGTTCTTTCCAATTACATACTCTATTATTAAGACTACAAGCAAAAGCTTTTACATTCACCTACCATTCTCTGGTTCGTTTTTAGTCAATCTTTGAATAGTTTTTTTTTTTTTTTTTAATTGACTATACTTGACCATTGACAATAGAGGTATATTGACAAGTAGAGGTTTTGTTTTGTTTTTTGTTTTTGTTTTTTTACGCATTGTATCAATTTATTGAAGATTCAATTATATATTATTTTGTCAAATTTATTGATTCAAATTTTATAAATAGTGGTTTATTTGAATATTATGAGATTATAATATTTATATGAAGATTCAATTATGTATTTTCTATGTCAAATTGAAATTGACAATATTTTATGAATAGTGTAATTTTTTTTTAAATAATGATAGGTATAAGTATTGTTATTTATATTAATTATATAAAAAAATTAAAATTATATTATATTATAAAAATATGGGTGGAAAGTTGCATGTATAGTTTAAGTAAGATAGGATCTTAAGTAAAATATTTATAGAGAAAGACATAAAGTTGTTAAACAATAAGAGCTATTGATTTAGTAGTTTGAGGTTGATCGTAGTCATATGGTTTGCATGGTTAGAATTATTGGAAATAGGCTCTCAACCTATAAGAGCACCATCGTTAGCAAGTGTTGCATTAGTTTCCACATCATTAGGAGATTGACCAATAGCCCTTGAAGGAGAAATAGCCAAGAAAAAATGAGGATATTTTCACTTCTCAAGCTAATAGAAGGTACCTAAAGACCTATGTATTTTATAAGGACACATATACCTTCCTAAAATTTCCATTACATGGGCAATGTCTATTTTAAAATTGAACAAAGCATCCAAGAGTCCACCAATAATACTCTCATAAAGGACATGACTAAAGTAGTCTATCGCATAGTGTTAAAGAACACACATTGATTTGCAACCTTGCAAACTAAACCATTGTAAAAATCTCTCATATAATCACCTTACCTCTACCATGTTCTTCATATCACATACAAAATAGAGATTAAAAAAGCCCAATCATCCACGTTATTCTTAAAAAAGAGTAAGTTAAATAACAATAAATGATCAAATCAACATAAATCTCAATTCTAACATGAAATGAATTGAACTTATAGGGTAAAAAATTAGCCATAGCAATAAAAATTGCAAATCAAATCATTTCCTACCATACAAATTCATGATCTATCTATGACAAGTAATATCTCTAAAACCCCAAACAAAAATATCAACAATATCCAACTATTTAACCCCAAGGTTGAACATAATAGCAATGGATGTAGGTGTTTCAAACTAAAGTAAGACCAAAAAAATAATTGTTTTGTGATCAAATAAATATGTCCAAACCCACTAACCACTCCTACACTCCTCAAACCACTTCTCAAAATTTAACGTAAGGAGATAAAAAAACCATAGGCATGCATGTACTCCTCAAATAAGTCCTCAAACTAACATCCAAAGCTCAAGAATCAAACAAATGGAAAGAAAAGAATTTATCTTAAAACTAAGTGGACAATGCTTATTAGATTATTCATAACCAATTTGGTTGAGATTGGGGTATGATAATTTTTTTACACATGGAACACAAAGTAAAAATAACTCTAAATATAAACAATATCCTCATCAACTCAATGTCTTACTCACATCCAACTCTAAATTTAGGCTCCTTAGAAATTATATGAAAATCTAGTCAAGAGATATTATTTAAAAAAAAATGATCTCTAAAATACAAGAGATCTACCCACACTCAAATATAATAGAGGTTGATCATCCCATTCCCAATGAAATCCAACTACAATACCACAATAACAAGAAAATCACAATAAAAAATGATCACAACACTAATCTATCAAATTACCACAAACCAATGTCAAAGCTCTTAATGCATTAATACAATATCCAAGAAATTATCATGACATCATGGTTTATCTCCCAACCATAACCAATGTGTCAATTATAATTAAAAAATATTGTAGACTCTATGAACTCCCATTGGCCTCATGATTTACATCTTTGCCAAGGAATATCATATGTTCTAATTGATAGATATGCTCTTGAACATCCATTTCATGCTATAACTCCAATGTGTGATCTAATGTCTATTGTAGCACAATAAGCCATCGCCTAAACCAAGGATCATTTGTCTAAGTTGAAAAACCATAATTAAAAATTTAACCAAAGACTCTTAGAACCCTTAATGGAAGAGGTTGCCTACATCTTCAAAAAATGAAGATAAATATCCTACGCTAATAAAAATAAAGATGTCAATAAACTCTCAATACTCACATAAGGGTGAGTGTGGGATCATGATGGTCCAAACAATGATAATAGGGGTAAAAAGTGTGTTTTTACTTAGCCAAAATCTGAAAAATGAATACTTTACTTTTTGTTTGGGCTGGGTGAAAAGTGAGTTTTTCTTTTGTAAAAACAAAAGAAAAATAGAAATTTATTTCTTACAAACATATATCCATGTCTTACAATAGAGCTCAAAAAAATGGATATTTGAGGCAGGGAAACTAATTTATGGTTTGGAGATTCAATTTTTGAGGTTTACAATTAACCAAAGTCTAGAGATAAGCTAGTTTTCTTCCATTTTTTTAGTTTTTAGTTTTCTATTTTTAGTTTATGTAAATTTATTCAAATTTAAATTAGTATGGTTTATGCTTTCATTTTTAACTTTTAGTAATTAGTTAAAAATTGTTAATATTTAATTTTTGAATTGTAAATCTAGGTATAAATGGTTGTAGCATTGTAAATTGTCAACCCTGACAATTCACACTACATGGAGACCCTACTTTGCTTATAATATTAATTATCATAATAGTTTATTCATATTGGGGGAATATTAGGAAAACATATTAAATGCCCTGATATCTCGACAAATTTGGGCCTAAAGCACCTAGTCAAGGGTAGGGGAGCCCTTGACCTTAAAGGTGACCTATTTCAATTGTGTTAGTGTTTGAAGAATTAGAAAGGGTCTCAAGTCACCCTATAATCAAAATAGCAATCAGGATACATATATAAACAACTTGTCTTCTCATTTTAACATTAAAAAGAAGAAAAGGATGAACAAGAAGCTATTATGATGCCCTTATTGTGAAGATGTATTGATTTATCCTC
>VDFB02315238.1:0-42360 GCA_007258455.2 Sequoia sempervirens | reverse complement strand
AAAGAATATTGATATTTTTGCTTTCTTTCTTGTATAAAGTGTTTTTTAATATTTTTTAATTTATTTTATATATTGGCTTCATCATCCTGATCGTTTTCAACAGTCAACCATCATTCTACCATATTCTTAACTGTTGATCATTAAACTCAACTGATTCATATAGAGAACACATTCAACATAGTTAATTATTATTTTAATTTCTAAAATATAATAATTATGGTTTTTTTAATACATTTTCTAATAGAAAGAATATTGATATTTTTGCTTTCTTTCTTGTATAAAGTGTTTTTTAATATTTTTTAATTTATTTTATATATTGGCTTCATCATCCTGATCGTTTTCAACATTCAACCATCATTCTACCATATTCTCAATTGTTGATCATTAAACTCAACTGATTCATATAGAGAACACATTCAACATAGTTAAATATACTCCTTATGATTATATTTTATAAACTAATAATTAAACTAAGTTATTATTATAATATAACTTAATTTGATCATACTCATTTCCATCTTAATTTCCCATATTTGCAAATAGCTTAACAAGTAGTGATCACTTATGGCTATTGCTATTTTATACTCACTCATTATTTTAAGCTTTTATACTCACTTTTAATTATTTTCTTTGATTAACCCATTTAGAGAAAATGGCTTCCCAATTACTTCCATATATTATTATTTTAAGCTTTAAAAAATATATATTTAAGATATATTTTAAGTTGTTCATATATACAACTATCTCATATTTTCTAGTTTATATTATACGAGCAATGAATTAAAAATATGACATTAAAATAATATACCCATGTAGATCCCTAGCAAATGTTTAGTTTTTTTTATTGACCCCTATAAATATAATATCATTGGAATCCTTCATTTTAATAATTGGTTGAGGGTGAAATCACAATTCTATGTCTCACTTTTTGCTCAAGATGGACATTTACATCAATATTTTTAACTGAATCTTCATCTTTTGAGACCTATACCAGCTAAACCATTAAAAATTTGAAGATGATGTGAACTAGTGAATTGTGACAATTTGTGTGTAAATTCTAAATTTTTTTTTTTCAATTTTTTAAAAATAAATAATGAATCTTTCAACATCTCCTTTAATAACTACTTTTAAACAGAAAACAACATTTTCAGAAAATGACATTGTACAACATAACTTTTTTTTCTATAAAGGATTAAATTCTAATTTTGAAATATAGATGAAAGGTATTTTTCATAATTTTTGTTGAATGTTTTATTTTAAATTAATTTTTGAAATATAGATTCTCAACATCAATATCTAGGAAAGGTATTTTTTCATAATTTTTGTTGAATGTTTTATTTTAAATTAATTTTTGAAGTCACTATAACTATAATTTGGACATGCATGTGTGTCGTACAAGCTAACTTATTGTGTATATATCGAAATCCAATTTTTTATTTTGGGGTAAAACAAGAAAATCAATACTTAGGGAATGAGTTTTTATTTTTATTTTTTTACAATGGTTTACTATTTTTCCACCTCTGCATAACAAAGCACTTGATGTTCGAAGAAAAACCTATGTTTAGTAAAAATTAAAAATTAAAAATTAAATACATGATAAAATGAAAATATATAAAAAAATATACTTGTTGGAAAGCTCGTTTTGAGGGCTACAATCTTGCAAAATATAATTTTTAAAAGATGTTATTTAATCCCTCAAAAGGTAAAGAAAAAGTGGTTTTCTGCCAGCATTTTGATAGTTGTAAAGAAGACTCCATTGTGGATATGATTTAATACTAGAGGGGTTCTATTGAAGGGGGTTTGATCTAAGGGGGTCTTATCTATCCCTCTTCAATTAAAACCCTTTAGATGGAGCCTCTCAAGACTTAAATCATTAGTTTTTTTTCTAAAAATAGTGATTTCAAGCAAAAATCAGGACGTCCCAAAAGTGAGACACACTATTGTGGCAACACCCTTGAATTAATTCAAATCACTTAAGTTAAGGCAGCCATCTATATATATTATAGATAATATATACAACTATCCCATATTTTCTAGTTTATATTATAATCAGGGTTGGGGCCCTAGCTCGGTTGGCTAAATCTTTCCTATTGCAGGAGGTTGGTCATGAGGTCTAGTCTCCCCCACCCCCATGGTACCGGAGGGCATGTCGCACCAGCGCCGCCGGTCACGTTAAAAAGTTTATTAAAATCATTGAAATCCTTCATTTTAATACAACTATTTTCTAGTTTTTATTATAATTAGTGAATTAAAAATAAGACATTAAGATTAAGACATAATATTCAGATACATACAAATAGTTTAAGATTAAAACCTAAACTAAGTTAATTGGAAAAGCTAAATGATTAATATCATTGGAAAATTTTGAAAAAAAAATTGTGGTTAAATTGACCTCATATAAATTTGATTTTTTAAAATACAATTATATAAATTATAAATCCATAAAAATAAAATAATATTATGTGAATTTTTAATACATTATAATATAAATATGTTTAAAATTTTAATTTAAATATCATTAATATGTAAAACATTAATATATTATGATTAAAAATCCAATTTAAATATTTTAAATATTAAATTTTAATATAGAGGAGAGGACCCAAGCATGTTCCAATAGTTTCTATAGTATTTGTTGGCTTAATATTTTTAATAATATTTGACCAATAATTATGACTTTAAAGTTGTTAGTGTTGATGATGACTATCCATAATTGAATAAAATTATTCCTTATACCTAAAAAAAACAAATCATGTGATGCTACATCAATGCAAAAGTTGTTAGTGTTGATGATGACTGCCCATAATTGAATGAAATATATTCTTTAGATTAAAAAATAAAAAATCGTGTGATGCTACATCAACGCTCCGATAAAATATGATTTAGTGCACAACTATTAGTCTCACCTTTTTCGGGCCTTTTTGGACACCTTGACAAAAAAGCATGCTGATGTGGCCCTAAAACCTTGGTTATAAGCAAGGGACTTGCCAAGTAAGTTGTAAAAATTTGGGAGTGATTTGAAATTTTCACGTAGGATTTTGAGAAGTGCTATGTTAGGGTGAGGTGGCCCTGAAACCTTAGTTATAAGTAGGAGACTTGCCAAGTAAGCTATTGTTAAAAATTGGGAGTGATTTGAAATTTCCACATAAGATTTTGAGAAGCCCAAAATAAGGATGTTCAAGTATAGGATCCTCTCTCCTATTGAATAAAAAAAAATGACATTGTTTAAAAAATAAAATATAAAGATACTAAATTTTATTTTAAAAAGAAAAACAAAATCTAAAAACTTAAAATCCAAATATTTAAAGCCAACACTCCCTGCTAGGTCTAAAATCAGAATCAATTAATTATCGAGGTTAGAAACCAAAACTCCCTATTCGTCTATCACGAGTCTCTGAGTTGCACAGTCTAGGAAGAAAATTTCAATCAATCCATCATTAATAGATAAAATTTGACGATCCCTGTGACTAAGGATATCATGGAGAGAGCAATTATATTATATTTATAATTATAAGGTTTTTCAATTGGTTGTTATATTTTAATAATAATTATGCCAAATGGACACCTTATTAATGCAGAGTGTTAGCCTCCACTCTCCCAATATCTCCACTATGACCAAGATGTGACTCTTGGAAGCTAAATTATAGGATCACTCCCTGCTAAAATAGCTTCCCAATACAACATCCTATGAGAATTAAAAATTAAGGAGTTAATGAGTATATCACTATTTGTCTTCCTCCTAAGATGAGAAATTGGAATCCTTCCCATATTTCTGCACTTTTTATTTTTATTTTAGTGTTTTTTTGGTCCTTCCTAGGCCTTTTTGATCTGATTTTTCTCTAATCTTTCTTCTTGGTGTGTATGGATATGTTGTTTCCAAGAATTGTGACACAAATTAGCTTAAACCTAAAACAAGTTTACAAAAGTATAATTTTAAGCAAATCCATGTCATAATTCCTGGAAACAATAGATACATACACACCAAGAAGAAAGATTAGAGAAAAATCATATCAAAAAGGACATGAAAGGAGAAAAAACACTAAAATAAAAAGATAAAGAGCATAAATATGGGAAGGTTTCCAATTTCCTATCTTAGGAGGAAGAAAACCAATGATGTACTCATCAACTCCTCCTTAATTTTTAATTCTCTATAGACACCATTTTGGTACCCACAATGCTCTAGCAATTCTAGGGTTTTTACCTAAAACGAGAGAAGTAGGTCAAAATATGCAATGTACCCACTAAAAAATAATGCAAATATGAATGAAGTATGCCTAAATGTAATTTCTAAGTACAATAAATACATAAAATATATTGATTATTAATGAAAAACTTAAGAAATGCAAGATGTTTGAAAACATAGTGATGTATGCAAAATGATCTAAGAATGCAAGTAAACAATAACAGAAGTGAAAGAGACTGGAAAGATGCACTTGGAAAATGGATTGTGATGTAGAGAGGCTCTGGAATCCTACAAAATTTGTTGTTGAAGCCAACTGGGACACTTACGCCAAGTAGGGCGACTTATTCCTGTTTCAGGGAGATTCTATTAGAACAGGTATCTGCCAAAAGGGTATCTAGAAATAATGAAAACACTTTTCAAGCCTGGAAATGGGACTAATTTTCCACTGATGGTGACTTAGTCCACCTTTAGCTTTCAGGTATTTTAGGATAGGAATCTGTAGCTCTCGGTCTACACTTCTCTTCTTGACAGGTGTCAAGATCTAATTCTGCAGAATTTAGGTTGAAACTGATCTCCAAGATTCTTTTAGGGATTTGTTGACTTGAATTACTTTGATGGAATAATAACACTTTTTAACACCTTTCTCTTTGACAAATCTACATACAAGACCTGCAAAACAGACATGCAAAGAGGTGGAAAAGGGTTAAAGGTTAGTGAATAGGGGTTTGCCTTGGTCAAACCCCAATTTGACAATCAAACCCTTTAAAATGAAATGAAATAGAAAGAGAATGATGAATGAACAACATGCAATGCTACAACTCACCAAACTCTTGATGTAGAAGTTTGAAGATATACAAGTAGATGCTCCAATGGATGTGGACTTGGTAATTCCAAAGTGCTTGATAATGATTAATTAGAGTACTAAGAAAATTAGGAGATTAGAAGATGCAAAATGAGGGGAAAACCCTTTTTTTATACTTGATTTTACAAAATTTCCCAAAAATAACACATCACAGGCTGACCTCAAGGTTAAGAGAATAATATCCTACCATAAATTTAAAATAATTTTGATTTTTATGCCCAATTGAACTAAGTCATCCCAGGTGGCAACTCGGTCCCACCAGGGAAAATTTACTGGGTGTCAGGAATTAAAGAGTATTTAATGATGTTTAATGGGATTATTCTCTGAAACACACTTAAGTAGGGCCAGAAAGTGCATTAAGGGGTCATTTAAACATAAGAAAGGGTTGGATTATTGATAAAAAGTCTAGAAAAGTGTGAAAGTTTGTTACAACTCTTTACAACACTTTGAAATAAGACTTGGGTATGTGCAGGATCATGATGGGCCAAAAAGTGGCAATATGATGGGTATGTGGCTGATGAAGTTTTTGTACCCAAAATTGATGAAACGAAAATGGTTTTTAAAGGAGATTCTCAGCTTTACACCAATATAAATTATCCTTTATTTTGAATTTAATAAGTAATTATTATTCATTTTCTATTTGAATTATGACTAAAGTCCTGATTGATAGGATGATTGAAAAAAATTAGAGCTTTCAAATCCAACACTTTTTGAATCCAAAACATGAATCACATTCTATGCTTTGCATAATATAGGATTAAAGAAAGAAAAAATGAATTTTATATTTTTAAAAATTTGTAATAAAAAATTCATAATTAATCATTTACTTGGAAACAAAATTATAAAAAAATATGCATCACATTGGGACATGAGTCCTCTACTTATATCTAAAATCTTATAAAAAAATATTATCATTTTATTGTGGTTAGGGTGGTCAGAAAGACACCTACATCTTATTTTTTCCCTGAAATTGAAGTACTACTGCATTGAAATTTTATATTTTCACCATATATATATATTTAAACAAACCTAGTAGTATAGAAACTACATTCAATTTGCTATAGATTCTATTCTTACATATTTTTGAAATAATATAGATAACTAATTCAAATTTTTACGCCAAGTTGCCTAACTCTGATTTTTCTAAATTTTTTGCCACTTAAGGGCTTGTTTTTTCCATGATGATCCTGCACACACCCACTTGGTAAGTGATAAAAAGAGGTTATTTAAGTGAATTTTAATGATTCAAAGGTCCTAGAAAAGTGTGAAAGTGGGTTACAAAACTTCACAACACTTTTACAAGAAACCATAGAATTCTTAATGATTCACAATGGTCTAAGACCTAATGTGAATGTGTTGACCACATTACAACATTAAATCTAGGAAAAACTAGGCCAACATCCATAAGAAAGACCCAAATGAGCATAAAAATGTCCAAGTATACATTTTTTTGCAACACATTTAGCCCCCACTTTAGTGAGAGGATGAACTTGCTTCAAACTCACACTAAAGCAGCCCAAAATGCATATCAAGAGGGATCCAAATGTACCTATGCTGGTAAGATGAGAAAACAACAATCAAGAGGGGTGATCAAGCCCCCAAGATCAAGATCCCATGGAAAACCAAACATTAGCACAAAGGAGCACATATGAAAATGATGAAAAAGAATGAAAGGGAGACAAGGAGAAGGAAAAGAGAGTCGAATCAAGCTTCGATCATTTTTCCATCTCGTTGTGGATCAAATCTAGGCTATTTGTCCAGAAAAATAAATGTATACTCACTCTGAGGCAACAAAACTCATGGTTGTCCGCTAGGTGAGAAGGCCCAAAAAGGTGAGAAACATACACTCATGACTGGTATGCACTCACACACATGCAGGTGGCTATGGGGAAATTCATGCCTCAGAATGGGCTTCTCGCTCAACCATACCAAAGTTAAACCTCCTAATAACTTTAATAAGGTGTCACAAAAGAAAATGATTTTTTTAGTTTCACGAGACAAGCAAAACTTTGTATGCTTGGAGATCATGAACAAATGTGATGGAACCACAGGCATGCAAGCTGTGTTATGCAAGGTGGCCATATAAAAAATGCAAAATGCAATATTCATAAGGATGTTCAAAGGAGTCTTACTTATTTCATGTGAGGTCTTTAACTTAGGGAACATTGTGTCTAATGTCTCCAAGGGAAGACCAATCAAAGAATAGAAGATTCACAACTTAGGGGATGTAATGCATCACATCAAGCCACCAAGATGAATGTAATATGCGCTAAGATAGATCATGCTCATGAAGGACATCACACCCAATGTCATCAACAAAGTGACAAATGCATCGTATGAAGTAATAAGGTTGCACTAAGAATGAAGAAAAGAAAAATGCAAATGAATAATGTCAATGTATGCCCCCACTTTAAAGGAATTGATACACACTGTACTATGAGCAATTATTTTAAAGTAGCAAATGAAAAATGCAAACAAGAAGAAAAACATAAGAGCCAACTTGGAAATCCCTTATGCCAAGTCATATGTTTTTTAGTAAGGCTACATCATGCAAAGGAAAGGAAAAAGAAAGGAAGGTGGTTGCCCCCAAAAGGAAAACACAAAACATGTAAGGGATCTATGGATTTAGGGTCAATATGTTCTTTGTGGCAATATTTTGTAAAGAGCTTGGAACTGTCATCATCCCCGAAATACATAGAACTGGAAGAATGACACAAAGAGAGCAAAAACAAAGAAAAAGAAAGATTTGTTTGGGTCAACATGGAAGAGACATAGGGTGTCTCAATGATTTGCATTGTCCCCAAAAGGAAAACATAAGCAAAATGAAAAAAGAAAAGGTGAGAGAAAATGAAAAAGCTTTTGGGTCAACATGAGAGAGACATGAATGTCTCAATGCCTTGTGTCATCCCCAAAAGGAAAACACTTGAGAAAAATACAAAAGAAAATGAAAAGAAAAAGGAAAGGGGCATTTTGGGTCAACGTGAAAGATACATTTTGGTCTTAATGCCTTGCGTCATCCCCAAAAGGAAAGCACAAGAAAAAGACAAAAGAAAAGGTGAAAGTGGTGTACAACATAGAGAAGAATGAAGGCAGAAATAGAAGAATGTCACAAAGAGAGAGAACATCAAACATCGCATTACGAGGGAAGACGTTATGCACATGCAAACACACAAAAGAAAAATAAAGTGAAAAATACTAGTAAGGAAAATGTGAGTCAACTGTCAAGCAATTCATCCACCTCCTAGTCATGTTCATGACATGTCAAGGGCGGGAAACTACCCAAAGGGACAAGAGAAAGTGCCAAACTAGGAGAAGCACTAGGTTCTACATTCTTTATAGGATATTTGTCATTTAAGCTCATGGAAGAGGAAAATAATGTATTCAGATCATTATGCACCTCTTTGTCAATTTTCGCGATCTCATCATCATCATCTAGATTAATCACAATAGGAGGACGAATGATAATGTCCAATGAAGTCTATACCTCTTGTTTTCATTATTTTATTGGGTCATTTTGTTGTGGTTGGGGAAGAGGGTCATCATGCATTGTTTCTATCAAGTGCGGATTTTGATTTTCTTTATTTTCTTTTGCTTGTAACTTGCGAGCAAGGGAACGACATCTACACCTACGCTCCCTAGCTCCTCTATTTCTTTTGGTTTAATATCAAGTTGTATGTGTGAAAGATCAAATTGATCAACGATAGGTTGCTTGTCTTCCCCAGGGGGAGAAACAGAAGGAACCATGGAAGCTTGGTCATCCACTTTCTCTTTTACTTTGTAAACTTGTTTTATGCGATGAGGCATGATAGAGTTGTTATCATTGTCTCATGGTCTTTTGGATGATGTCAGGGAAGTTTCGGGTGTTGGTTGAGCTTGATTGGTTGGTTATTTTTTGGTTTGAAGCATTATTTCATCTAGGATAGGAGTGTCAAAAATGGATAGGGACATGTTGCAAAGAGACAATTCTTATTATTTCTTTGCTTTAAATTTTTGGTAAGCAATGAAAAAGAAATATTTGTGAGGTGTTATAGGTTCCATGGGCTTGGGACAAAAGGATTCTAAAGAAAATTTTCCATTGGAAGACAAAGGGTTAAAGCCGCTATGGTGAATAGTGAATATTTCATTGTCACAAGGAAACTTTAAACATTTTTGTATGACCGAAGGGACAACTTTAATTGAGCAAAGCCATGGATGGCCTAATCACAAATGAAACTGGTCTAGCTACGGGATGATGGAGAATGTGACATCCAATGTTTATGGTCCTATTTGTAATGGAAGGATGATCGATCCTATCGTAGGGAAAGCAAAACCATTGTTTGTTTTGATCCATGCTTTCATTTTATCATATTCATTTTGATAAAGATCATGTAATACCAAAAATTCCTCAATGATCACATTCTCTCCACAAGAGGGATCTATGAGTATCCCATTAGTGGGCTTATCATAAATACAGTTTGCTATGTAAAGAGGACCATTAGGGAGATTTGTAAGTATTTCCTTAGAGGAGAAAGTAATATCAAGAGATTTCTTAGGTTGGCCCTTACAAGGGATAACGTCTATCGCACCTACCATTTCATCCATAGGATTAATAGTGGTAATATTTGGAATGGGATCAGGATGTTCATCATCTATATCAACATTCATCACATCATTCTTTGTAGTTTCACTAGCTTTGACAAATGAAACATTATGTTTGGGAATTTGATCAGTAAAAATTTGTCAGTTTTGATTTGGAGGGGCAATGGAATTATTTCCTTGATCATTAACACCTACAATGGATAGACGGCCAAAATCAATGAGGTCTTGCACAAGGTGTTTAAGAGGCTTACATTTTTCTGTGTCATGTCCATTTTGTCTATGATAATGGAAATAAGCATTGGATTAAAAGTTTGGAGGTAAAGGCTTAGTAGGATTGGTTATTTTGACGGTAGTCAAGGTAATCATTTGTTGTTGCATAATTTGGGACATTGTGTTATGAAGGGTGTCTGGCAAAGGTGTAAATTGTCTTTTCAAATATCCATAACTATAGGGCACACCAGAACTATAGGGCACATCATTTTTAACAACTACTACTTGGTTGTTGATGGGTTGAGTTGGTTTTTGAGGGGGGTTGAACTGTAAGAACCCTTTGTTTTTCTTTCTAAACAGTTGGGAATTGTTTTGGTTGGCATGTTTAGATTTCTTAGCACATCTAGAAGTGTACTTTGCATCTCGACTACTAACCGAATTGTGATAATCACAAAGGGTGGTACACAAGTGCATAAAGGAGGGAAATTTCATCATAGTGAGTTTTTCCTGAAGTTTAGTTTGCAAGTTTTCTATAAACATCTTTTGAAGGTGTGGATTAGGAACCTTGACATCAATTTAAGAATAAAGTGATTGATAGCGCAAAATAAAATCAGTTATCTTTTCTTCTTTGTGTTGCTTACATCTCATAAAATCAGCCAAGGTCTTTTTTGGAGTCATATGCACTTGGAAATGATTTATAATTGCATCAACTAGTTCATTGAATGAACAAATTGAATTGTTCGGTAAAGATGAGAACCATTACAAGGAAGTGTCTTTTAGAGTCCTAGGAAACAATTTTTCTAAACATTTTATCATCAAGGATAAAGTCACTACATAAAGTGGTATAGGCATTAACATGGTTAGAAGGATCTCCTTTCTCTCCATATTTCTCAAATCTAGGAATCTCTATTCCTTGTGGCATTGTTGTTCACAATATTTCCAAAGATGGTGGATTGCTTCGAACATAATAGGTAGGTGGTCCATTCTGATTTTTGTTTATGGTGGATATTTTTTTTTGCATAGATGAAACTATTTGAGAAAGTTCGGTTGTGAGAGGGTCGTTGTAAGTGGTATGAGGTGGAAGGGAAAGTTGTGATGGAGTCTATGTAGTGGTAGGGCAAGTGAAGGGAATTCTTATAGATGGTATGGTGGAAGAGGATAGAACATGTGATGCCACATAGGAATTAGGAATGCTAACAGGAATAGTTGAGGAAGGAATAACATTACGAACTTGTTGCATTGTTATTGTGACATGAGGAGTGGTATAAGTAGGAATGGAGACTATTGTTGAGGGAGATGGAGTTTGAGGTCCTCCTTGGGTAACCATAGTGTTTGTTGGTTGAGATGTAGTAGAGGTGGAAGGAACATTTTTTTGGTATATCTCAACTATTTGTTTCATAATGTCCAGGCCTTGTTCACTTTTAAGCATGCGATGGATGTTTTCTATGGTAGGAATGACAATAGTTGAAATTTTTTCAAGACACACTTGATGTTGGAGATGTGTTAAGTCCTCATGTATGTTAATGATTTTTCCATGCGGGATGTGATCATTTTGTGTGTCAACTTGCATGTTATTGGAAGGAAAAGAGTTTCTAAAGGTAGTGTCCATGCCTAGTGTACTAGTTGCAATACTAGGAGTGGAAGCTTTAGATAACCAAAGATCCAGAATGAGTGTATTATCATGGGATAACATGAGTCTTGAAATTTTTCTCACTAAGGTATTAGCAATAGGGCACCAAACACTCATGCAAAGATTTCTAAATGCAGGTGAATGCAAATGCAATGTAAATTAAGAGCAAAAAAATGCTAATAACTAAAATTCTGGAAAGCAACATAGAAATGCAATAACAGAAAACAAAACAAAACAAAAAATTGGAAATCACATAAATTACAGTACAGAATGTGCAAGTGGACTAAGTCACCTAGTGTGGCGAATTAGTCTAGGTTGTGATTTTTTTAAAGAATTTTTAGGATTTTAAATGGAATTTTATGATTTTTAGATTTTTAGATGTAGGTATAATGTGAAAATGTAGAATTTTTTGAATTTTTAATGAAATACAATGCAAAAATGTAAGCTATATGAGCTTTTCACTAATGCAATTTTTTTAAACCCTAGGATGCAAATTAAACAATGCAAAACCTAATGTAATGTTGATGCAGGCTATTCCTAGGATGTCAATGCACTTGAAATTAGAATTAAAATGTTCTAAAGTCAGGTTCACCAAAATGTTGACACCAATTTTGGTACCCACAATGCTCTAGCACTTCTAGGGTTTTTCACCTAAAAGGAGAGAGGTATCCCACAAAAACTTGGGGTTTCACTCAAGAATAATGCTACTATGATTGAAATATGTCTAAACGAAATGCCCTAAATGCAAAGAATTGATAAAATTAATTGAATATTAATGCAAAACTTAAGAAACGCAAGATGTTTGAAAACACAATTATGTATGCAACATGACCTAAGAATGCAAGTAAACAATAAAAAAAGTGAAAGAGACTGGAGAGGTGCACCTAGAAAATGGATTGTGATGCAGAGAGGCTCTAGAATCCTACAATTTTTTTTGTTGAAGCCAACTGGGACATGTACGCCAAGCTGGGTGACTTAGTCCTATTTTGGGGAGATTCTGTCAGAATAGGAATCTGCCAAAAGGGTATCTAGAAATATAGAAAACACTTTTCAGGTCTGGTAGTGGGACTAATTTTCCATTGATGGTGACTTAGTCCACCTTCAACTTTCAAAAAATTTAGGATAGGATTTTATAGCTCTCGGTCTGCAATTCTCTTCTTGAAAAGCGTCTAGATCTAATTCTACATAATTCAGGTTGTAAGTGATCTCCAAGCTACTTTTAAGGCTTTTTTGAATTAAATGACTTTGATGGAATGATGATAATTTTAAACACCTTTCTCTTTTATAAATTTGCATACAAGACCTACAAAACACACATGCAAAGAGGGGAAAAAGGGTTAAGGGTTAGTGAATAGGGGTTTTCCTTGGTCAAACCCCAATTTGGTAATCAAACCCTTGAAAATGAAATGAAATAGAAAAATAATGATGAATGAACAACATGCAATGCTACAACTCACCAAACCCTTGATGTAGAAGTCTAAATATATACAAGTAGATTCTCCAATGGATGTAGAGTTGATAATGCCAAAGTGCTTGATAATGATTAATTAGAGTACTAAGAAAATTAGGAGATTAGAAGATGCAAAATGAGGGGAAAACTCTTTATTTATACTTGATTTTATAAAATTTCCCAAAAATAACACATCATAGGCCGACCTCAAGGTTAAGAGAATAATATCCCACCAAAAATTTAAAATAATTTTTATTTTTGTGCCTAGCGGGACTAAGTCGCCCTGGAGGTGGCAACTTGGTCCCACCAGGGAAAATTTACTGGGTTTCAGGAATCAAAGTGTACTCAATGATGTTTAACAGGATTATTCTTTGAAACACACTTAAGTAGGGTTGCAAAGTGCATTAAGGGGTCGTTTAAACATAAAAAGGGTTGAATTATTGATAACAAGTCTAGAAAAATGTAAAAGTTTGTTACAACTCTTTACAACACTTTGAAATAAGACTTGGTAAATGATAAAAAAAGGTTATTTAAGTGAATTATAATGAAAAGGTCCTAGAAAATTTTGAAAGTGGTTTATAACCCTTCACAACACTTTTACAAGACACCATAGAATTCTTAATGATTCACAAGGGTCTAAGACCTAATGTGAATGTGTTGACCACATTACAACATTAAATCTAGGAAAAACTAGGCCAACACCCATAAGAAAGACCCAAATGAGCATAAAAATGTCCAAGTATACATTTTTTGTAACACATTCTCATAGAATGTTGTATTGGGAAGTGTGGACACCAAAAAAGTAACCCTTCTACTTTTTTTGTCTTGTTTGGGTCCTCCTTGTGATTTTGGCTTAATGGTGCCTTGATTTAATGTTGTAATGTGGAAAACACATTCACATTAGGTCTTGGGACCTTGTGAACTAAAAAAGAGCTCAAGTGACCCCTTACTTAAGTGTTTTGAATTGTTGTAACACATTTTCACACTTTTCTAGGGTCTTGTTATAGTATTTCACCTAAATAACATTTTTTTATTATTTACCAAGCCTTATTTCAAAGTGTTATAAAGTTTTGTAACAAAATTTCACACTTTTCTATGTTTTTCATTAATAATTGTACCTTCTTATGCTTTAATTGGCCCTATTTTACATCTATAGGCCTTACTTATGTGTATTTTTGAGAATAAACCCATTTAACATCATTTAAAACACTTAAATTTTGAAACCCACCTCAAATGCATAAGGTGGGACCCATTTTTCCCAAAGTGGTGAATGAGTCTCCTTTGGCACAAAATTCAAAATTAATTCAAATTTCTAGCAATTTTTCATTTTCTAAGATCTAAGATTGGCTTGTGATGTATTTTTCGGGAATTATTGCATAATCAAGTATAAATATAAGGTTACTTCACTCATTCCCCCCCCAATCACTCTATCAAGCATTCTAAGCATTACAAGCATTTTCAAGTCTAAATCCATTAGAGCCCATCACTTACATGTTTGCAACATTCTACTTCAAGGGTAAATGGTGAGTTTTAGCATTTTTTTTGTTCATTCATCATGATCTTTCCACATTTAATTTCATTTCAATGGTTTAATTACCAACCTAGGGTTTGACCAAGGAAAACCCCTATTCACTAACCCTACAACAATTTCTCCCTCTCTTTGCATGTGATTTGTAGGTTTAGGTTGTAGATTTGTCACAGAGCAAGGATGGAAAAGTCACCATCAAGTTGTGAAAGTCATTCAAAGTTGTCAAAACCCTATGAGAAGCTTGGAGAACACCTATAGGTTGAATTTGACAGTTTCGAACCCAGATCTAAACTAGGAGTAGAAGTGCAGACCGAGAGCTATAGATTCCACTTTTGAATTTCCAAAAATCTGGAAGTGGACTGATTCTCCATTAGTGGTGAATGAGTCCCACTATAGGAGTCTGACATATATTTTGGTAGATTTGAGTACCCATTTGTCTAAAACCTATTCCGACATTGTTCACCCGAAGTAGGACTAAGTTGCCTAGCTTGGCGTATGAGTCCCAGTTGGCCTAAAAAGCAACAATTTTATGATTCTAGAGCTCCATTCCATCCTTCTCCAATTTCCAAGTGGACACTTTAAATCTCATAGTTTTCTATTACATTCTACTTGCATTTCTAGGTCATTTTGAATATCACAATGTGTTTTCAAACATCTTGCATTTTCCAAGTTTTGCACTAGGGGAAAACCATTTTATTAGATTTTAGCCTTTATGAAAATCCCCTTTGATGGATTTCAATCTCCTTTGCATTGAAATCTTAAGGGTTTGTTCTTGAATGTGAGCATTGTGAAATTAGATCCCTCTTCCTTTATTCCCCTTTTGGTGTGAACAAGGAAGTTGTGCATGCCATTTCCATTGTCCTCATTTTGGTGAACCTAAATTTTGAACATCATAATTCTACTTTGGAGTTCATTTACATCCTATATTTATCTTGCATTAACATTATATTGTATTTTGCATTAGTTAGTTTGCATTCTAGGGTTCCAAAATTTGCATTAGGGAAAAGTTCATTTAGCTTGCATTATTGCACTTAATTTCATTAAAAACCAGTAAAATTTTGCATTTGCATTTCAAAATTGCATCAGAAAATTTAAAAATCATAAAATTCATTTTAAAAATTTTGAAAAATATTCAAAAAAATCAATCCCAAGACTCATTCGCCACCTTGCACAAATCAGTCCCTTTGCACATTTTGCACTGTAATTTTTATCATTTCCAATTCATTTTCTAAATTTTAGTTCTTTGTTGAACATTGTCTTTTTGTTTATATTTCCAAATTTACTATTCCATTCAATTCATTGCATCTAGTTTACTTTCATACAATTTGCATCATGGATATGTGTTTTAATAGGATTTGGATGTCATTAAAATCCTTAGTAGATATGTCAAGTTGTGCCTTTGGAATTGATCCTAATGACATTGAACTTACTCATGCTCCTTCAACTCCTCATGCATGTCCTCCTCATGATGTTGACATAATTAGAGAAGATGATCACAACATGCATAAGTTCCTAAATGATTGTCTTGACAACCTTGAATCTAATGCATCCGTTTATCCATCCATTAACCAACCTAATCCTCCTACCATACCACCTCTTGATATGTTTGGTTACTTACATCCTAAAACAAAATTAGAACCTAAGTTCCCTACACAAGGTGAACCTAGTTCTTCTAGACAAGCAAACACTCAACCATTTTATGATAAAAAAGTAACAAATACTCCAATCAACCTTGAAGAAACATATGGAAAAGGCTTCACAATTTTGAGCAACAAGGATGTGACACAAGAAGTGAAGATGAAATTCAACTCTTAGAGCAATATTCAAAAGATGAAACCACAAAAGGGATAGGCTATCAAGATCCCCCTCATAACAACAAGCCTCCTAGAGAATATCTCAGGCTTCATGATAATGGAACAGTGATCTTCAATTCCCCTCCCAACCTAAATTTCTTTATTCCTAGAGAGAAACCCTTGACTAATAACAATGAAAAGGATGATAGGATCACTTTAGGTCCTCCTCCTTCAATTAGAGAGAAGGGTGAATCTAGAAAATGCAAGAGGCCTTATAAGTTTCAAAAATTAAAGTTTCCTCTCCGTCCACCACCTGAAAGTGAAAGGAAATTACAAACAATTTTAAACAAAGAACTAATCATATTACCACCTATGAATAGGTTGGTGATATATCCTAAAGATGCCAAAGTTCCACATTGTGCATAACATCGAGTTCTTGGACATAGTAGTGATGAGTGTCATACATTGAAAGAAATATTGAGCAAATATCACTTCGATGGCGATAATTGCTATCCATTGATCCCATAACACACTCTCCTACCCCTTTTCATGTAATAGTTGCAGAACATTCTCTTCTCACTATTCCATGACCTTTCCCATCACCTATCTCGGCTCATTCTTGTCTCGCACTCAGTGGGGGAAATAAGTTGCTAGCCTTGTCCTAGTAATGCATTTTTCGTTGTCCCTTAGTTGTGTTGTTCACCTTCCACTTATGCTGACTGAGATTGGGAGGTAGATGACATGCTCAATAGTTGACTCGCATTTTCCCTACCAGTCTTTTGCATTTTCTTTTTATTTCTTTTTATTTTGTGTGATTGTATGTGTGTAATGTGATCCCCCATGATGTTCTATCTCTTTGTGACATTCCTCTATTTGTACCTTCATTCTTCTATATGTCGTGCATTGCTTTTGAATTTTTTTTCTTTTATCTTTTTCTTATGTTTTCCTTTTGTGGATGATGCAAGGCATTGAGACATTCATGTCTCCTTCATGTTGACACACAATATGTTCCTTTGTCTTTCACCTTTTCTTTTTCATTTGTCTTGTGTTTTCCTTTTGGGGATGACACAAGGCGTCGAGACACCCTATGTCTCTTCCATGTTGACCCAAAAGGTTTTTCTTTGTTTTCACTCTCTTCGTGTCATTCTTCTAGTTCTATGTATTTGGGGGATGATGACAATTCCAAGCTCTCTAAAAATCATTGCAGAAAAGAACATACTGACTCCAAATTCCATGGATCCCTTATGTGTTTGGTGTTTTCATTTTGGGGGAAACCCCTTTTGTTTCCTTTTATCTCGCATGACACAGCTTTACTTGAAAACATATGACTTGGCATAGGGCTTTCCAAGTTCGCTCTCATGTATTTCTTTCTTGTTTGCATTTTTCATTTGCTACTTTAAAGTAATTTCTCAAAGCATGGTGTTTATCAATTCCTTTAAATTGGGGGCATACATTGACATTATTATTTTGCATTTTTTTACTTTTTTTGGTTCTTTGTGCAGCCTTCTTACTTCATACGAAGTGTTTGTCGCTTTTTGGATGACATTGGGTGTGATGTTCTTCATGAGCATGATCTATCTTAGCATATTACATTCCTATTAGTGGCTTGATGCGACACACTACATCCCCTAAGTTGGGAATCTTCTATTCCTTGATCAATTCTCTCTTGGAGACATTAGACATAATGTTCCCTAAGTTAAAGACCTCACATGAACTAAGCAAGACTCCTTTGACCATCCTTTGCATGTTGCACTTTGCATTTTTTATATGACCACCTTGCATAACGCAACTTGCATGCTTGTAAAGCCATCACATTTGTTCATAAGCTCCAAGAATACAATGTTTTACTTGTCTTGTGAAGCTTGAAAAGACCATTTTTATTTTGTGGTGCCTTATTAAAGTTATCAGGAGGTATAAATTTGGTATGGTTGAGCAGGAATCCCATTTTGAGGAATGACTTTCCCCATAGCCACCTGCATGTGTTTGTGTGCATACCATCCATGAGTGTATGTTTCTCACCTTTTAGGCCTTCTCACCTAGTGGACAGCCATGAGTTTTGTCACCTCAGAGTGAGTATGCATTTTCTGAACAAACATCCTAGATCTGATCCACATCATGTTGGAAAAGCAGTCGAAGCTTAATCTGATTCTTTCTTTTTCTTTTTTCTTTTTCTCTCTTTCATCTTTGGCATTCTATGTATGTGCCTTGTCATTGTTCTTGATATCATTTTCATGCGTGTTCCCTTGTGTTTATGTTGGTTTTTCATGATATCTTGACCCTAGGGGCTTGATCACCCCTCTTGATCGTTGTGGTCCCATCTTGCTAGCATTGGTTCATGGGAACCCCTCTTGATGCATGTTGGTCTACTTTAGTGTGATTTTGAAGCAATTTCATCCTCTCACTAAAGTGGGGCTAAATGTGGATACTGAAAAAGTAACCCTTCTAGTTTTTCTATCTTGTTTGGGTGCTCCTCATGATTTTGGCTTAATGTTACCTTGATTTAATGTTGTAATGTGGACAACACATTCACATTAAATCTTGGGCCCTTGTGAACTAAAAAAGAACTCAAGTGGTACCTTAATTAAGTGTTGTAAAGTGTTGTAACACTATTTCACACTTTTCTAGGGTCTTGTTATAGTATTTCACCTAAATAACTTCTTTTTATCATTTACAAAGCCTTATTTCAAAGTGTTGTAAAGTTTGTAACAAACTTTCATGCTTTTCTAAGCTTGTCATTAATAATTGGACCTTTTTATGCTTTAATTGGCCCTATTTTACATTTGCAGGCCTTAATTATGTGTATTTTTTAGAATAAACCCGTTAAACATCATTTTAAACACTTAAATTTTGAAACCCACCTCAAATTCCTAAGGTGGGACCCATTCACCATTTTGGGAAAATGAGTCTCCTTTGGCACAAAATTAAAAAATTAATTCAAATTTTTGGAAAGTTTTCATTTTCTAAGATCTAAGGTTGGCCTGTCATGTATTTTCAAGAATTATTGCATAATCAAGTATAAATATAAGGTTATTTCACTCATTCCCCCCAATCGCTCTATTAAGAATTCTAAGCATTATAAGAATTTTCAAGTCTACATCCATTAGAGCCCATCACTTACATGTTTGCAACATTCTACTTCAAGGGTTTGTTGAGTTGTAGCATTGTTTTTGTTCATTCATCATTCTCTTTACACTTTTCCTTTCATTTCAAGGTTTTAATTACCAACCCAGGATTTGACCAAGGCAAACCCCTATTCACTAACCCTACAACATTTTTTCCCTCTCTTTGCATGTGATTTATAGCTTTAGGTTGCAAATTTTTCAAAGAGAAAGCTTGGAAAAGTTTCCATCAAGTTGTGAAAGTCATTCAAAGTTTTCAAAACCCTAGGAGAAGCTTGGAGAACACCTATAGGTTGAATTTGACAGTTTCAGACCCGGATCTGAACTAGAAGCAGAAGTGCAGACCGAGAGCTACAGATTCCACTTTTGAATTTCCAAAAATCTAGAAGTGGATTGATTTTCCATTAGTGGTGAATGAGTCCCATTGTATGAGTCTAACATATATTTTTGTAGATCTAAGTACCCATTTGTTTGAAACCTATTTTGGCATTGTTCACTCGAAGCAGGACTAAGTCACCTAGCTTGGCGTATGAATCCCAGTTGGCCTAAAAAGTAGAAATTTCAGGATTCTAGAGCTTCATTCCATCCTTCTCCAATTTTTAGGTGCACACTTTAAATCTCATAGTTTTCTATTACATTCTACTTGCATTTCTAGGTCATTTTGCATATCATAGTGTGTTTTCAAACATCTTGCATTTTCCAAGTTTTACATTAGTGGAAAACCCTTTTATTAGCTTTCAACCTTTAGGACAATCCCCTTTGAAAAAATTCAATCTCCTTTGCATTGAAATCTCAATGGTTTGTTCTTGAATGAGCATTGTGAAATCGGATCCCTCTTCCTTCATTCCCCTTTTGGTGTGAACAAGGAAGTTGTGCATGTCATTTCCATTGTCCGCAGGAAGCTATTTTAGCGGGGAGTGATCCTATAATTTAGCTGCCAAGTGTCACAACTAGGCCAGAGTGGAGATATTGGGAGAGTGGAGGCTAACACACTCCATTAATAATGTATCCATTTGGAATAATTTTAGAAAAGAAAAAAATAAAAGAAAAATAAAATCTAAAAAATTATAATCTTAATATTAAAATATAGTACTCCCCACTAGGTCTAAAATCATAATCGATTAATTATCAAGGTTAGAAACCAAAAATCCCTATCCATCTATCACGAGTCTCTGAGTTGCGTAGTCCAGGATGAAAATATTAATCAATCCATCATTTATAGATGAAATTTTATGAACCCTCAGACTAAGGATATCATGGAGAGAGCATTGATAATATATTTATAATTATTAGGTTTTTCAATTGACTATTATATTTTAATAATAATTATTCCAAATGGACACCTTATTAATGGAGATGTTCATCCTCCACTCTCCCAATATCTCCACTCTGACCAAGCTATGACATAGCTTGGCAGCTAAATTATAGGATCACTCCCCGCTAAAATAGCTTCCCAATATAGCATCCTATGAGAACTAAAAATTAAGGAGTTAATGAGTACATCACTGGTTGTCTTCCTCCTAAGATGGGAAATTGGAATCCTTCCCATATTTTTTCACTTTTTATTTTTATTTTAGTGTTTTTTTGGTCCTTCCCTAGCCTTTTTGATCTAATTTTTCTCTAATCTTTCTTCTTGGTGTGTATGGATTGTTTGTTTCCAATAATTCTGACACAGATTAGCTTAAACCTAAAACAAGTCTACAAAAGTACAAGTTTAAGCTAATCCATGTCACAATTCTTGGAAATAGCAGATCCATACATACCAAGAAGAAAGATTAGAGAAAAATCAGATCAAAAGGGCTAGGGAAGGAATAAAAACACTAAAATAAAAATAAAAAGTATAGAAATATGGGAAGGATTCCAATTTACCATCTTATGAGGAAGACAACTAGTGATATACTCATTAACTCCATTAATAAGGTGTCTATTTGGCATAATTTAAGAAAAGAAAAAAAAAAGAAAAACAAAATTTAAAAAAATAAAATCTGAATATTAAAAGCTAGCACTCCCCGTTAGGTCTAAAATTAGAATTGATTAATTATTGGGGTTCTATGAAACCCAAAATCCCTATCCGTCTATCACGATTCTCTGAGTTGTGTAGTCCAGGATGAAAATCTCAATCAATCCATCGTTCATAGATGAAATTTGATGAAACCTGGGACTAAGGATATCATGGAGAGAGCAATGATATTATATTTATAATTATTAGGTCTTTGAATATGCTGTTATATTTTAATAATAATTACCAAATGGACACCTTATTAATGGAGAGTGTTAGCTTCCACTCTCCCAATATCTCCACTCTGACCAAGTTGTGACACTTGGCAGCTAAATTATAGGATCACTCTCCACTAAAAGAGCTTCCCAATACAACATCCTATGAGAATTAAAAATTAAGGATTTAATGAGTATATCACTGGTTGTCTTCCTCCTAAGATGGGAAATTGGAATCTTTACCATATTCCTACACTTTTTATTTTTATTTTAGTGTTTTTTTGGTCCTTCCCTGGCCTTTTTTATCTGGTTTTTCTCTAATATTTATGCCTAGTCTGTATGGATCTACTATTTCCAAGAATTGTGACACAAATTAGCTTAAATCTAAAACAAGTTTACAAAAGCACAAGTTTAAGCTAAGCCATGTCACAATTCTTGGAAACAAAAAATCCATACACACCAAGAAGAAAGATTAGAGAAAAATCAAATCAAAAATGCCAGGGAAGGAGAAAGAACACTAAAATAAAAAATAAAATAAAAAAGCATAGAAATATGGGAAGGATTCTAGTTTCCCATCTTAGGAGGAAGACAACCAGTGATATACTCATTAACTCCTCAAATTTTAATTCTCATAGGATGCTATATTGGGAAGCTATTTTAGTGGGGAGTGATCCTATAATTTAGTTGCCACTTGTGTCATAGTTGGGTTAGAGTGGAGATATTGTGAGAGTGGAGGTTGACAATCTCCATTAATAAGGTATCCATTTGGCATAATCTCATAAAAGAAAAACAAAATCTAAAAAATTAAAATTTGAATATTAAATGCCAACACTCCCCACTAGGTCTAAAATCATAATTAATTAATTATTGGGGTTAGAAACCAAAAATCTGTGTCTGTCTATCATGAGTCTCTGAGTTGTGAAGTCTAGGACAAAAATCTTAATCAATCGATTGTTCATAGATGAAATTTGACAAACCTTGGGACTAAGGATATCATGGAGAGAGCAATGATATTATATTTATAATTACTAGGTTTTCCAATTGGTTATTATATTTTAATAATAATTATACTAATTGGACACCTTATTAATGGAGAGTGTCAGCCTCCACTCTCATAATATCTCCACTCTGACCAAGTTGGGACAATTACAGCTAAATTATAGGATCACTCCCCGCTAAAAGAGCTTCCCAATATAGAATCCTATGAGAATTAAAAAATAAGGAGTTAATGAGTATATCACAAGTCATCTTCCTCCTCAGATGGGAAATTAGAATCCTTCCAATATTTTTGTGCTTTTTATTTTTATTTTAGTTTTTTTTTTGTCCTTCCCTATGTAACAATCCTCATGTTCACATTTTCCTTTTGTATTTCCTTGATGGATTCCAACAACTGTATATTTTGGATTTGCATTATTCGTCCTATCATTATTTTGTATTGGCACTTATGAGGTTTAATTCCAAGACTATTATGTTGTTGACATGATTATTGTTTATGTTGGATTTCATGCTTACATGATTAGATATTGTTATCGTTACATTTTTTATGATTATGGACAGGAAAGGGATGATGTTGTAACACTCATATCAAAGAGGCTTACAATATCATGACCCTCTTCATGATGATTGATGTTTCTTAGGCTATATGATATATGTATATGCACATGTACTTTGATGTGTAATCAGAGTGATGCAAGTAATGGGTATTGATTCTACCTAGATTCACAGGCCTAAGCATACTCTCATTCCCCAATGGTGGTTACTGAAGATAGTCATAGGCCAAACCTTCCCTAGCCTTGCCCACTGTACCCTGTTAGTGCAATGTTTCCATGATGTGTGTTTACCTTTGGTTACATAGTGGTAACATCTGGATTGCCTTCTAGTCTTATGTAGTTTGCTAATATTACTTGTTGAGGTATTTTCGTTATGAGCTTAATATTGGTTTTATGGTGATTTAATGATTCCTCTTTTAGATTCAATCCGGTCCGGTCCATTATTGGTCCTATGGTGATTTAAGGATTTAAATTAATTTTTTTATGTGTAATAGAGAATGTTGTATATTTAGTGATTTTAATTAATTGATTTGGAGAGCTTTAATAGTTTATTTAATTAAATTTTTTATTTCATATATTGTTTTGATAGTTTTTAAAAATGGAAATAAGTTTTGATATTGTATTGATTTAATGTGTTATTTTAAATGTGATTTTTTTTGTTTGAGGAGTTTAGTTAAAAACAAAATGGGCAGTTTTGTCATATATATTTTTTGTTTTGAACTATTCTAAAAGAAAAGAAGAGAGCCCATTGTTTTCTTGCTGCTCTATTTTGGAATCTAGTCGTGCCTTGCAAACATGGCATTTCTTCATTTCAAATTTGGGAAGAATTAAAGGTATTCTTTTATGTATTCCTTGAATTTCTGAGTTAGAAATGTATGTATGTGTTTAAAATTTGTTGGAAGCCTTGGCTGCTCTAGGTGTTGTCATGGCATATTGGTTTTGAGATTTCTTTTCAGTCCGGTCATTGCATTTTTATTGGGGAAAAGTAGAGATTTTTCTAAATCTATTCAAACCTCCTATTTAAACTCATACAAGTATGGAATTCAACTTAAAACAACATGATCTAAACTGAGTCAATGGTAGATTTAGTTTAAAGTGGCTCTCATAGTTTGCATTTTCCAATTGTTAATTTAGGGGTAGAAAAAACATTTTTTAAGCCAGCCTTCAAACCCCTATCATAAACTTTAAAAAAAATATGAAACTCAACTGGAAACACTAAAATCTCAACTAATTTGAAGTCAAAACCAAATTTTGGACACTTTCATTTTTGGTCAAAATTTGTGCTAGCTTGGTAAAACACATTTTTTAATACTGCACCTTAACCACCTGTCACAAATGCAAACTAAAGGTGGATTCCATGTAGAAATTCCTATATCTCAATTGGGTCGAAGTTATAATTCAATTATGGGCACTTTGATTTTTGGGCAAAATATGCCCTGCTAGTGTACCCTATCGCCCCATATAATCTCTTTTCTTTTTTTTATTCTCAAATTTCTTGAGAAATTTGTATTGTTAGTATTTGAAATCAGTTTGGAAGTTTTTTAATTGCATTCTTTTATCTCCAATTTGGTTTTGGTTTCCTCTTCTCAGCCTGGTAAAATTCATTTGTAAATTGGGGTAAAACAAAGCATTTTCTTACCAACTTCCAAACCCATGTCTTAAACTTAATTTTAAAAGTGGTATTCAACTAGAAATTCCAAATTATGAACTGGGTTGTGATCAAATTTCAAATCTGGACACTTTTTATATTGAGCATGTTTATGTTGCCAAAACCCTGTCATTATATGCTTGTGCACTATTTTAGTGCCCTATCATACTACTACAGAAATCTTGTAGGAAGCAATAGGAAGATGAATCTCTTATTGCAGTAGTGGAGTAGTTTTAATTATTATTAAAAGATGGAATTTGTTCTTGCTTGCTGATTTGAATATTTAAATAGGAGTTTTTACTTGAATTTTTTTATATTTGGTTTTGTATACCTAGTTTGGTTAAATGAGATGAGCTTAGGTCTAGGTAATTAGAGTGGTCTAATGGAGTGGCTCTCTACGGGCCCGGAGCCCGCAAGTGGCTGCCAGGGGAACTAGTAGCAAAGTTATAGTAAACAAGTGATAACTAAATAAAAACAATGGTGTAAAACACAAATAAGATAATGAGTCCTCGTGCATGGCCTTGAGCACTTGTAAAGGCTAATGATGCACTTGAGAAGGCCTGTCTATCTGTGGGGTGTTTATTTGGGCATGATTGAGTGTCCTCATCTGTATGAGAGGTCTACTTGATTTTGTGTGGCACCATCCCTTTGAGCACACATGATGACACTCCATCTGATCTACACTCTAATACCTAGTACCTTAGTAGTCATGAGTAGTACTTGAAATGTTATTGGATGAGCATCTCCATGTTGTGACATTGGCTTTATGCATTGTATTTCATGTTTGCTCCATGACTAATATGAGTGTTGGCCATATATTACCCTCACCTTGTTAGTTCTATTTGGGCCTTGTGACTACCTTCGAGCACAGTGGGGTGGTTTCTTATGATTCCACATGGTTGGGAGGCATTTCCACCACCATTGGGTACTGGTGTATAGTTTATTGGAGCACCAATTGGAGAGGTTCTCTCTTGTACTTATTTTATCATTTGATGTATCTTAGGCTATGCCATTGTACTCATGTATATTCCTTTATGTATATTGTACTCTCTTGAGAGAGAAGATGTAATCATATAATTTAATGAGAAAAAATGTGCTATTCTATATTTGACTTACGGTTTTTTGATGTTGGTATCAGACTCACTTGTACTATAATGATCATTATGGATTTATGTTTAAAAGTGGAAATGGGTATTAGGAAAATTTGAATTGGTGTTTAAAATGAATGTAGTTTTAGCAATGTTTCACTAGAGGGTGAATTATTCCTCTCCTTTGGGTTGTACATTTGGCCATACTTAGCCATGAATGTTGTTGATATATCGAATCGGCAACTATTTTATGTGTATGTTATCACTTCTTGTTCAAAAAAAATTTATCTTGTCCTCTTTTGGCTCTTACCCTTCAAGGTTACGTAGTGGAATGTTACATCTGGTATCAGAGCCCATGTTCACACACTAGGAGCTCTAGCATACTTGGTCCCTCTATGTTACGTTGTGTTTGGCGTGTGTGGCGTGAGCTTGTTATATTGTTTTCCATAGTCTTGTTGTTATGCTTTCATGCCTTAGTATGGTGTATAGATCGACCTTGTAATGATCTCTTTTGATGTGTTCTTTGTTTCCTTTAGGATGCCTCCTAGGGGAAGATCCAGTGGAAGAGTCAGAGGTGGAGCCACTATTCCTCATTGTAACACCCAATGTAATGTTGATCAGGGTAATTAGGGTGAGCAACAGGAGGAACAGTGTGCTGAGAACCAAGCCAAAGGGCTCAACAGTGCTAAGGTTTTAGCTCTTTTCTAGCAGATTATGGACCGATTAGGACCTCGTTAGGAGGTATCTCATGAGGAGGAGTCACTCCCCTCTCATTGGGATGGTTAGGATGTTAGAGCTAAGAATGAACATTCCCATTATTTGGTTCATTTGAGAGCCGATATTGTGAGGGATAGGGTGGATGGAGACAATATTGCTGCAGGTCACATGAGGGATCTCCTTAGAACTCATCCCCCTACTTTTGATGGTTCTGGTACAGGTATCGAGGCAGAGACTTGGTTGATCAATCTTGATCGATTCTTTACTATGCATCCTTATAGTAGAAATACTAAAGCTCGATGTGCCATTATGCATCTTAGAGGTTTTGTGTCTACATGGTGGAGACTAGAGGAGAAAAAGCTTCACCTAGACATTACTTCTATTTCTTGGGGATTATTCTTAGAGAGGTTCCATGCATGATTTCTTTTAGAATACTACCGACAAATATGTGATGACGAGTTCTATGAGCTTCGTTAGTTGACTATGATGGTAGATTAGTATGAGCACCACTTCTTTGAGCTTGAGTAGTATGATATCATTTTTAAGGATGAGTTGATGTTAGTGCAACATTTCATCAGGGGATTGAATGTTCGTGTCAGTGGTGGTTTCTATGTGTTTGAGCCAAAGTTCTTAGAGACCACCATGGAGAAGGTAAGGTTGATAGAGGAGAAATTGGATAGAGGCTTTGGTGGTCGGGCATGTGTTTAGATTGGTAGTGCTCCTCCTTTAAGATCAGTTGCTTGGGGTACATAGTCTTAGGGAGCTGGATTGTCTAGATCTTAGTCTACACCTTCTAGATCTAGTCAGCAATAGAGGCATAGGTCTACTCAGTCTCAGTGGAGTAGGCAGAGTCCTGGTACTCCATTTTCTATAGATCATCTATGTCATCATTCTCAAAGTAGGCAATAGAGTGGTCTGGCGTAGAGTTCTAGGGGTGGTGGATCCTAGCAGTTGCGTGCACTATTTTCAAGATGAGGTTTTGGTAGAAGTGGTTGTTTTGCTTGTGGGCAGCATGGTCATATAGTTGTTCATTATCCTTAGAGATCAGTAGTTGGAGGTAGTCATAGATAGGCTACTTCAAAGCCTATAGTAGGTGATGTTGGCAGATCACATAGAGTTTTTGTGGTTGTTGATAACTTTTAGGTTGAGCATCAAGGCACCGTGGTTGAGTATTCAGGTGTGTTATGTGGGATTACCACATCTATCTTGTTTGTTTCGGGAGCTTCAAATTCTTTTATTTCTCCTTCTCTTGTAGATAATTGTGGACGTGTGGTGGCAAGCCAAGTTGTTGGTTGGAAATTTGAGTTAGCTACTGGAGCCAAGGTGGTTGTAGACTCCCTTGTGCATGGTAATGTGTTGGATTTGGGGCACCTTCACTACCACAGTGGATCTTTGTGTTTCCTTTGGGGTCCTACAGGATATTTTTAGGAATGGATTGGTTGGAGACCCACCTAGCCAGTAAATATTGTTAGCGTAAGTTGGTTCAATGTGTAGATGATGTTAGAGAGTGTGTTGAGTTAGTTGGGGTCTAGAGACCCATTTCTCTTCATGTGATTTTGGCTATGTAGCTGAAGTGTGCCTTGTGGCAAGGTTTTCAGATATTTTCTATCTCAGTTAGTGATATTGTCAAGGGTGGGATTCAAGAGGTATCTCTTGACCACCATCCTCTTCTTCAGGAGTTTGCAGATGTCTTTTTGAGTGTTATTCCAGGTTTGTTTCCTAAGCATGACATTAACTTTTGTATTGATCTCATCCCTAGAGTGGAGCCTATCTATTGGGCACCATATCGTATGACTATTCAAGAGTTGAGTGAGTTGCGGTTGAAGTTAGAGGAGTTACTAGAGAAGGGTTTCATTTTTCCTAGTGTATCCCCTTAGGGAGCACATGTCATCTTTGTGAAGAAGAAGGATGGATCTCTTTACTTGTGCATTGATTATCACTAGTTGAACAAAGTGACGGTAAAGAATCATTACCCGTTGCCTCAGATAGATGATTTGTTTGATTAGATGAGGGGATGCAAGGTGTTCTCCAAGATAGATTTGAAGTCAAGATACCATCATCTTTGCATTCATGAGGCAGACATTCATCAAATGACATTTCATACACACTATGAGAATTATGAGTTCACGGTTGTCCCTTTCGGGTTGACCAATGCTCCATTAGTTTTCATGAGTTTGATGAATGGGGCATTTCACACCTATCTTGATAGTTTTTTTCTCATGTTCCTTGATGATATTTTTATTTAGTCGAGGACTATGGAGGAGCATGAAGGCCATTTTTGACAAGTGTTGCAGTGCTTGCGAGATAATCAGTGTTTGACAATTTGGCCAAGTGTGAGTTCTTCCAGACTGAGGTGAGATATATGGGCCATATCATCTCAGGAGAGGGTATCTCAGTGGATCCTTCTAAGATTCAGGCCATTGTGGATTGGCCAACACCAACGAATGTGGTTGAGGTTCACAGTTTCATGGGATTGGTAGGTTACTATCACCGATTTGTGAGAGATTTCTCTCGGGTAGCCCATCCCATCACTTCTCTTCAGAGGAAAGGGAAGAAGTTTGTGTGGTAAGATTAGTGTGAATCATCTTTTTAGGCTCTTAAGGATCAGTTGACTAGTGCACCTATCTTGGTAGTGTTAGATCCTACAGGAGATTTTGTAGTGTGCACTTATGCTTCGTTGGAGGGTGTGGGGGAAATTATTATGCAGGAGGGACGAGTGATTGTGTATGAGTCTCGTAAGCTCAAGGATCATGAGCTAAACTACCCCACCCATGATTTGGAGTTAGCAGCTATCATCCATGCATTTGTTCATTAAAGACATTTCCTCTTGGGACATCGGTTTGAGTTGCATAGTGATCATAGCAATTTGCAGTATATCTTCACTTAGCTGAATTTGAATGCTCGACAACATCATTGGATGGAGTTCCTTTGTGAGTTTGACTCCTAGGTTTGATATATCTAGGGTAAGGAGAATTTTGTTGCAGATGCCTTGAAAAGGAGGAGACATGAGATCTTAGTTTTGTCCCTTGGAGTGGATTTGCAAAACTATCTTTTGGAGTCACTTCCTAGTGATACTTGGTATTAGGAGGTGAGAGTGGAGATTGAGTCTAGGAGATTCCTTGAAGGCAAGTTTACAAGTTTCTCTCTTGAGCCTAATGGAATTTTTCAACATCTTGGTTGTATTTATGTTCTAGATTCTGGTGATCTTCGTTCCTTGGTTTTGTCGGAGGACCATTGTGCACCCTATTCAGCTCATCTTGTTGTCATGAGGATGCATGTTGATCTTTGACAGTTGTATCATTGGGAAAGTTTTTGGTGTGTTATTGTTGATTTTGTGGCTCAGTGTCTTGAGTGCCAGTGAGTGAAGGTAGAACATCAGCACTCAGTAGGACTATTGTATCCTCATTCCATCCCTGGATGGAAGTGGGATACGATATCTCTTGATTTTATAGTGGGGATACCTATGTTGTTGCATCGTCATGATGCTATTATGGTTATAGTGGACAAGTTTTCCAAGGTGGCACACTTCTCACCCATGAGATCTCCGTACACTATAGCATCTTTGGCTCGAGTGTTTATGGAGGATATTGTGTGTTTGCATGGTATTCCTTATAGGATCATTTCCAATCATGATTTGGTGTTCACTTCAGCTTTGTGGACTTCTCTTTAGCATGCTTTGGGAGCTCAACTTAATTTGAGTTCTTCATACCATCTCGATATTGACGTACAAATGGAGTGGGTTAGTCAAGTTTTAGAGGATATGCTTTGGATGTACGTTATGGATCAACAATCTCATTGGGAGGACTACTTGTACCTAGTTGAGTTTTCTTATAATAATGGGTACCACAGTTCTCTCGGTATGTCTCCCTTCCATGCCTTGTATGGTAGGCCATATCGAATGTCGTTGAGTTGGGATCACTTAGAGGACAGAGTTTTTTTAGGTCCAGAGATGCTTCAAGATATGGAGCAACAGGTAGTGCAGAACAGTTGGCTACAACTTAGGATCGATAGAGGAAGTATGCCAATTTCCATAGGTTGGATCGCCTCTTCTCGGTGGGTGACCATGTGTTTCTGAGAGTTCATCTGCGGAAGAGCCCCATCCGTTATGGGAAAGGCTAAAAAATGGCACCTCATTTTTTTTACCTTTTGAGATCCTTGAGAGGATTGGTCCAGTCACCTATCACCTTGCATTGCCACCAAGTCTATCACACATTCATGATGTTTTCCATGTTTCAGTTCTTAGATAGTATATTCCTAATGTGACCCATGTTCTTGATTGGACTACTTTGTAGGTCGAGGTAGACGGGTAGCTTTCTTTGGAGGCTGTACACATCCTTCAGTGTCGGAGGTTGACCCTCAAGGGTCAGGACATTGAGCAAGTAAGGGTCAAGTGGGATCTTGATGGTGAGTCCTCGACATCTTGGTAAGATGCGGCGAGGATGAGAGATATTTATCCATATCTTTTTGCAGGCTTCTAAGGGTAAGCCTCGTCCTAGGGAGGTAGGATGTAACAATCCCCATGTTCATATTTTTCTTTTGTATTTCCTTGATGGATTCTGACAACTATATTTTTTTTTATTTGCACAATTCATCCTAACATTATTTTGTATTGGCACCCGTGAGGTGTAATTTTGAGATTGTTATGCTATTGACATGATTATTGTTTATGATGGATTTCATCCTTACATGATTAGATGTTGCTATTGTTACTTTTGTAGGATTATGGATAAGAAAGGGATTATGTTGTAACACTCGTATCTGAGAGGCTTACGATATCATGACCCTCTTCCTGATGATTGATGTTGCTTTGGCTTTATGATATATGTATATGGACATGTACTTTGACGTGTAATCAGAGTGATGTAGGTACTAGGTATTGACTTCGCCTAGATTCACAAGACTAAGCATACTCTCATTCCCTGATGGTGGTTACTGGAGATAGTCACAGGCCAAACATTCCCTAGCCTTGCCCATTCTACCATGTTAGTGTAGTGTTTCCATGATATGTGTTTTCCCTCCAATTACCTAGTGGTAACATCTAGATTTCCTTCTAGTCTTATGTAGTTTGCCAATATTGCTTGTTGAGGTATTTTTCGTTATGAGGTTAATATCAATTTTATGGTGATTTAATGATTCCTCTTTTAGATTTCAATGTGGTCCATTATTGGTCCTATATTGATTTAAGGATTTAAATTATTATTTTTATGTGTAATAGAGAATGTTGTATATTTATTGATTTTAATTAATTGATTTGGAGAGCTTTAATAGTTTATTTAATTAAATGTTTTATTTCATATATTATTTTGAGATTTTATAAAAATGGAAATAAGTTTTGATATTGTATTGATTTAAAGTGTTATTTTAAATGTGATTTGTTTTGTTTGAGGAGTTTAGTTAAAAAGAAAATTGGCAGTTTTGTCATATATTTTTTTTGTTTTAAACCATTCTAAAAGAAAAGAAGAGAAGAAAACTAAAAACCATCTGATTGGTTTAAGAGAGAGAAACCTCATGGTTGGGAATGGAAGCTTGGTAGTAAGATATGGTTATATTAGAAGGATTTTTGTTGGAAGTGGATCTATGTGTTCAGCGTAGCATTGTTTTCTTGCTGCTCTATTTTGGAATCTAGTCATGCCTTGCAAATAGAGCACTTCAAATTTCAAATTTTGGTAGAATTAAAGGTATCCTTCTGTGTATTCCTTGAATTTCTAAGTTAGAAATTTATGTGTGTGTTTAATATTTTTTGGGAGTCTTGGCTGCTCTAGGTGTTGTCATGGTATATTGGTTTTGAGATTTCTTTTCAGTCTAGTCATTGCATTTTTATTGGGGAAAAATAGAGACTTTTCTAAACCTGTTCAAACCTCCTATTTAAACTCAAATCCAACTGTGGAATTCAACTTAATATAGCATGATCTAAATTAGGTCGATGGACGATTTAGTTTAAAGTGGCTCTCACAGTTTGCATTTTCCAACTGTTAATTTGGGGGCAGAAAAAAATGTTTTTTAACCCAGCCCTCAAACCCCTATCATAAAATTGAAAAAAAAATGAAATTCAACTGCAAACACTAAAATCTCAACTGGGTTGAAATCAAAAATGAATTCTGAACACTTTCAGTTTTGGTCAAAATTTGTGCCAACCTGGTTAAACACATTTTTAATGTTGCACCTTGACCACCAGTTACAAATGCAAACTAAAGGTGGATTCCATGTAGAAACGCCCATATCTCAACTAGTTGGGAAAAATATGCCCTGCCAGTGTATCGTGTCACCCCATATAATCTAATTTATTTTCTTTTATTCTTGAATTTCTTGAGAAATTTGTATTGCTAGTATTTAAAATCAGTTTGGAAGTTGTTTAAATACATATTTTTATCTCCAATTTGGTTTTGGTTTCCTCTTTTCAACTTGGTAAAATTCATTTGTAAATTGGAGAAAAACAGAGCATTTCCTTACCAACTTTCAAACCCATGTCTTAAACTTAATTTTAAAAGTGGTATTCAACTAGAAACACCAAATTATGAACTCGGTTGTGATCAAATTTCAGATCTGGGCACTTTTTATTTTGAGCATGTTTATGCTATCGGAACCTTGCCATTAGCATTGTTATTTATCAAGTGTTGGCATTAAATGCTTGTGCATTGTTTTAGTGCTATGTCATATTGTTGATTGTTTTCAATGAACCAATCAGATCCCCACAAATACCTATGAGTTTTCAAGACTCAATTCTCGAATACCTATAAGATAATTGGCCAGTGAATGAGATATATTACCAATTGCTTTATCTCTTGCACTTCGGGCTATGCAAAGCCCATGAGGGTGTTCCCACAATGTATATTATATAACCTCTTCAAACAATTCACGTACAAATTGCATATTCAAGTAGATACATTCTCACCCATGACTAATAAGAAGAAATTATCCAAGAAATTGGCATTTCCTTGAATGAATTATACACTTTAAGTCGAGAATATAAGACAATACAAACTACAGCAAATTAAAGATAGATCAATGATTATTTTAGAAGATTTTTCTTTAAGTTAGGTAACTTGAACCACAAGAAAGACTTAAATATATTAAGATCAGTGCCATTATCTATGGGCTAGAAGTCTAAGAAAATTGAAATATAAGGTATATTTAATTCTAAACACTCAAGATCTAAGTGACACCACTTTGCAATTCACAAATCTATAACCAAATTATAAAGACTACTTATCAAATCTAATGACCCTGCATAAGAATTCATGATTTGACTAAAGCATTTTAACTTATTCTATGAACAAAAGCTAAAACCAAAACATATATCAAAGTGTGAAATAATGACAATTAATGAAATGATCTTTGATCAAAATTTTCATTAATAATTTGTATACACAATCAAAATGGAGAGACTATAGACTTGGAAAATCTCCATTATCATTTAGATATGTTCATAAACCATACATTTAACAAAATCTGCTACCTAGACTCAAAGCATTAGATAAAGACTTAACATATTCGCTCTGCGTTTTCAATTTTCACAATTCAGCTCTAGAATTCAACAAAAGACCCGCACAAATGGCCTTGAATTCCCTTTTATAGAACAACATAGCAAAAACAAGCTTCACACCAAATGTACACATGTCACATTCTAATTGGACCGCTACAAGACATATTCCCTAATTCAATTTTATTTTCATTCTTGAAAATGGAGGGAATACATATGAGACAAAGATTATTTACATTTGTTGTAAGGAGCAACTTTTCCTTCCTAAAAGCACATGTCAAAAAGAATAATCTTCTTCATCGTATAACATCCATTTCATCAAGCAAGATGAAAAAATGATGTAGACCAAAAGTGAATTTGCATCTCAATCAGCATTCCACACCATCAATAGCTGATACTTTCTTGTGAAACGTATGTTTTATACATTGTAACTTCTAAGGCCAAACTTGTACAATACTTGACCAATTATATGTTTCACATCCATGCTTACAAACCAAATCGGCCAACCAATACTCTTTCCCATTCTTCATATTCCTCATCAAATGGCCAGTTGAAATCAATAACTTTATCTAATGTCTTCCTATATTGGGAGTACTTGGTTATTACAGAATTGGATTCCTTGTCAAAGTCCTCTAGAAAGCTCACAATAAATGTCAACTTTCCCAAAGTGTCATTAAATACAAATTAATATCAACCTCCTTACAAATTTCACTCACCTAGGAGTCTATAACCTCATCCAGCTCTTTTTTCCATACTTGCAATGGTTTCATTTTATAATTTGTTAGCAAAATATTTGGAAATGGTGACAAATCTTCCAAATCATAATGAGCTATTAATTCTCTTATCTTTTGCTCCAGTGGAGCTATGTATCCTTGAAACTTTTTCTCACTTAATTCACACACAAATGTATAGGTTGGAAGCACATGAGGATATTTATGTTCATGTTGGCCAGCTCCAACTGCTATTAACTTTAATCTCTTAGCTCTTGGGATCCACTTGTTCAATATTGGCATGGCCAAATCTTTATCCCTTTGGGACAATCCCATTACTCACATCATTAGGACATAATTGGCATGCATGCTACTCAGTCTAGCCTAGATCTTCTCATTCAGGTGCTTAAAAATAATATGAACAATTTTTTACACATTTTCATACATTGTGTCCTGAGCCCTTTCCAAGAACTTCTTAGATGTCTCAACTTGTAGAAGAAGTTGCTCCCTTGTTTGTTCATCAAATGAGCTAGGACCTGGTTTGCTCGATTCCTCTATTGAGAGTGATCTATGTCCCAAACTATATGGCACCATTGCTAAAGCCTGACCTAGAGGTGAATGTTGGGAAGATGCAATTAGAGACATTGGAGGAGGGTGACTTGAGTTGGATTAGCTCTATTCTCTTTGCATTTCTCCCCTTTGTTTATAAAATTCTAACTCAGTTTCTAATACAGCCACCTTCTATTGACTATTATCATATTCACTTAGAAGCTCTCGGTATTTATTCCTGAGATCATCCCTCTCTAGGTTGATACTTTCCATAGTTTCTTTAGTAAACCTAGAAACATTAACATCCATGTCAACTGCCTCCAAAGTTAGGGTATCAGTAACTCTCTTCACAAGAAATTGTCCATTGAAATCTGATGGCTCTGCAAGTACTGGTTTCCTGGATCCCATAGATAGTGACCATATTGCCAATGCATCCCAATCCTCACTAAATGTTGAACCCAAAAGTGCCATTTCTAGCACTTCTTCCATTTGCACCAGAGGCCTTTCATCCCTCCTTATGGCATCTAGGACAATAGCATCAGCAATGTTCCATTCTGGTGGTAGTAGCACACCACTCTTCATTACAAGCTCCCTGCCATCCTCGGCATTAATCTTTTGAAATTATTCCTTCATAATACTTCTCACATTTGCCTGGATGACACTTTTAGGAAACTTTGGATGCAAAATCCTTTTAGTGGCTACTTTCTCTACATATTCTAAAACTTTGTATTTCCACCAGAAATCTTTGAATGCAGATGTTTCAATAAAGGAATCATCTTCCATAAACTCCTTACAAGCTTCTACTCTCAAGTCATATGTAGTATTTAGACCACTGATGTCAAGCTTTCCCAATTTGAGACTGCTATGTCCTGAACTTGAGGCAATTTCCCCTTCAAGAGGAGGCATTCCTAGCTGCATATCCTCAGGAGTGATATAGATGTCATCCTCATCTGTATTAGAATATTCAACCACTCCTCTTACCTTAGTCCTTTGCTTCTTTAGAGGTGGCTGCTCAGGAGGGACAAGACTTTCAGGGGTGGATCAAGATCAATTACAGGAAAAGGAGCCTGTGTGGGTGGTGATGGAAGTGCATTCTCAAGAGAATCTAACTTTGGCCCTTTAGAAGTGATAGGGGTTGGAAAGCTACATTCTCCATCTATTGCTCTCTTCCTCCTGGAATAAATTCTCAATTGCTTCGGTGGCTGGTACGTAGGCCTTTCTTCCAATGTTACTTCAACATCTTCAACCACCCTTGCCTTTCCTTTATTTGTGATTTCCCATTGTTCCCTTAACATACCAACTACACTTTCAAAATTTTCCATAACATGTATGACTCTATTGAATTCACTACGTATGTTTGGCAGAGGATTATATTGGGGATCCCTCTTCAATTTTGCTTCTACCATCTTCTTATAAGCAAGGTATTTCTCTTTCCTTTCATCTTGTTCTTCGAAGCTAAAAACATTCCTATTGACATCTTTAGGATTGATGAGGTAAAAACAACCTCATCATAATAATACCATAAAGACCTATTTTATATATGCAAAATCTCTATCCTTTGCCAATTAATTAAATTTTAGGAGAAATAATTACTTAACTTTTAAAGAGAAATTGTATAAACTCCATTTCTTTTGATTTATCAAAGTATTTTTCCAATACAGATTTAATGGGTTATTTTAAGTGTTTTGTAGGATAATAATTGGTCATCAAGTTGTAGATTAAGAGCATTTATCCAGTACGTGCTCTAGAACAAGTTCAAGTTGTGCATTGGAAACATGCTCCAAATTTTTAGGGTGATGGACCAAAGATATAGTTACTCTTTAAGTCTTAATTTTTTTTATGCTTTAAGTCAAAAACTTCATGGCTCAACTTGAGCCTCTTTAATACTGTTGTAATGGGTTTTAAAGACATACAAGTTATTTGTAAATCTGTTATAGACTTTTTCAATGGTTATCTATATCATCTTAAATATAGGATTTAGTTAGAGTTTTTCTATAAAAGATGTAATCTCCATAAGCATAATATTTAGTGACAAAAGTAATGTTATGTTGTCAATATATTTTGTGAGCTTATGAATAAAGAGATTATCATATAATTTTTTTGTGTTATGAGTTATGGATAATAATTATGGTTGATGGAAGCATTTATGAATTAATTGTGGATGTGAGCTAAGAACAAACGTGAGAACCCATGAGCTGGCCACTCAAGGGGAGATAACTTAAGTAGATAAGTGTTTTCCTTTCTGTTATTTTTATTACATTGTTATTCTTTAGGGAATTATTGAGTTTGTTGTTGTGAAATCTAAGTTCTGAAGTACTCATTGTCTTTTACTTTCGTAGTTTTTCATTGTTCACTGTTAGAATCTTTGTCGAATAGGGAAGATGTTTAATGAATTGTTTATAAGTTTTTATGCTTCTATAGTTTTCCAGTTCTTTAGTTTAGTTGTTTTTGTATTCATTAACTTAGTTTTCATGTTTCTAAATTAGTTTTTCTATGCTTTTTAGTTTAAATATTTCCTGCTTTCTTTAGGATAAATTGTTTTACAGTTTCTTAGTTAGAACAGCTTTAGGTTAGAATTAATATTAGTTGCTATAAGAAGTTAGAAAATCTAGGGGAGATAGTCCAAACTTCTTCTATTGCAAATTTACTTGAACACTACCCAATTGACATATTGAATTCAATCTTCTAAAGTAATGGGATCTAACGATAGCCTATCACATTTTGGTGTCATTTCCAGGGACCCTTTAGCTTTCTTACTTGAGTGTTAATAGAAGACACCTTGAATATCTCTTTAGGCCAAAGAAAAAAAAAAAAAAAAAAATTGGCTTCCTTTTTCTCAGATGGTTAGGAAAAGAGGCTCCCCAAATGATGGTTTATACCAAATACCCCCCAAAATACATTCCACTATACATAGGTGCCTGCCTCGACGCACCACCCCGCTGAAGAACAACTTGAGCCAAACCCACCTGAGGCTTTTCACTATTTTCCAGAAGATCATACAATAGAACAACCAGTTGTTGAGGAAATTGTTCTTGAGGAACATATTCCTCTGAATATCATGGGAGACTGTAGGTATGAAGCTAACCAGAATGATGCCAATTGTAATAATGATCTTCCACCACCTTAGACATTCACTTATCTTATTACTCTGGATGCATATGATGATACCATGATGAAAAAAAATCTCTCCAGCCTTCCTTCCAACCTTTTGTGGTCTGTCCTTGAAAGACCTAGATCAATTTCTTTTTGAATTCAAGGTCCTTTGTCTACTTTGAAGGATTTGGCCATGCGTTGGTTTATGGGACTCCCAGCAGGAAGTATAACATCTTGGGAGGAAATGGAGATGTTTTTCTTGCATAAATATCAGAGTTATTGTAGGGTAAGTGATCGTAAGGAGTTGTTTAAACTCAGGTAGAATGAGGATGAGAGCCTAGAGGACTATCTTGATAGGTTTCTTTTCTTGTCTAAATGTTGTGGAGAAACAACTATTAGTATTGAGATTCTCAAGACTATATTTCTTAAGGGACTCGATGATGATGCAAGAAGTCTTGATCTGATGGGAAAAGGTGACGTGTCTCAGTTATCCCTTGAGGACATATGTGATTTATGTCTGAATTTCTCACGTACTCGTGGAGGAATCCATAAAAATAATCTTTTCAGAGGGACTAACAAAATAGGAAAGATCCAAGAAGAAATAGAAAATCTCAAAACAGACATACTTTTTCAATTGAACACTACGTTGGATGGTATACAAGCAAAGACACATAACTCTGAGACTTTTTCAATCTATTGTCCTAGGTGTCAAAATAAACACCTTTTACATGAGTGTCCTTTAGATAAGGTCAACATTTCTCAAACTCTGTGAGAAAAATCATCCTACCAATCAGTTTCAGCTTCTTACTGATCTTAAGAATACTAAGAAAAAAATTACTCAACTTGAAGAAGAAATAAACGTGCTAAACCAATGACAAGGAGGTAATTTTTCATATGGGAAGAATTCCAATCCTGCATGGAGACCACAAAATAATTGGGTTGGTAATCAATGGACTCCATCTTGGAATTAACCCTTACCTCCACAACCTAATTGGGGGACTCTGAATTGGGGACCTCCTGAATGGTCAAATCAATCATGGAGAACTCAACAATGGCCAAATCAGTCACAACAATAGTGGTACCCCAAAATACTGCTCCCCAATGGAACCAAGGACAGAATCAGTTTTATACTGGTCCTAGGAGGAACCAACAATAGAATCTATTACTGCCACCTCAGAAGCCTCCTCTGAATGAGTAGATAAATCAACCTCAACTTCTGACGCAACCACCTCCCAATCCTAAGAACAATCGACAGAGTACTCTGGTATATACAACTAAACAAGAAAATGTCATAGGACTTAATGCAATTCATTGTGGAAATGTTCAGTTACATTTGGGTTGAACACTTCAATCGCCCACAATTGAAGAAGTAGTGGATCACCCTATTTCTCAAAATCTTGAGAAGGATATTCTATCCAATTATATCGAGCCTGTAAATAATATTGTACCTCCTTCAGTAGCAGGAGCTGTTGACTTACTTCAGGAGGAGGAAGGCCAGTCTCAAACTGAATCTAGTAAGGATAGCCTTCCAAAAGAGAAAACTCAAGTACCATTTCCAAAGTGTCTGAAACCAATAATTCTGAAAAGTACTCCAGAAATGACTTTGACCTCTGAAACTGCATTGATTCAGGAAATCAAACAATTGCAAATAGAGGTCCCTTTGTTGTAAGCAATAAAGGAAATTCCTGAGTTGAATCAGTTGATTAAACAACTGTGTATTAAAACCCTAGGAAGGAAACTGAAGAAAATAAATACTGTGCACATCGATAGCTATTTAGCTAACTTTTTGTCTGGAAAGACTGTTGCTCCAAAATATGATGATCCTAGGAGTCCACTAATAACTGTTACAATTAATGAGGTAGCAATACCTAATGCATTAGTGGACTTAGGAGCAACTATTAACGAAATCATTGGGGATGTGATGGAAAAATAAATTTTTACTGATTTATGTCCCACAACTATAGTCTTATAGATGGCAAACCAGGCTATAGCCATTCCAAAGGGTGTTATCAAAAATGTTCTTGTCAAAGTTGATGGATGGGAATATCCACTTGATTTCCAGATAATACAATCACTAAAGCCTAAAGATAGCTATCCAATAATTCTTGGAAGACCATCATTGGCTATTATCGCTGATAAAATTGATTGTAGAGAAGGAGGAATGACCATTTCACATGGTCCAGATAGTAAACGTTTATTCTTATATCCTCCTGCTAAACCCACTAAACACAATAAAGTTTGGGTTGATGAACCAAAAGAATCTAATGGTCAAGACAGTTTGGCCTCCTTGGAAATGGTAGTGATTAAACAACATGGAGAGGAATTAGAGGATGAGTTAGTAAATGATGTAGCACACCTTGCTATAGAACCGAGTGAAGAAGAAATGGTGGATATACCAGAAATTTTTGGACAACCGATTGATATAAGTGGGATGGAACAAAATTATGCTACCATGGGAATGCCTTGTCCTTTGGCTAATATGATTCCTAGAATGAGCCATTTCTTTGAGGATATTACAAGATTTCATGAACGTATACCTCATAGTTGTCCTCTTAATACTTTGTTACGTCCGATACATGCTATCACCTCGATCTATCCAGGAACAAAAATGATTATGCTTCTACCGGGAAAAACTTTGAATGTTAATAGTTGGTTGACAGAAATACAAGAGGATAAATTATTTAATGTGTTGGTAAAAAGGTCTAAAGCTTTTTCTTGGGACTATACATACATGAGGGGAATTCACCTGAGTGTTTGTACACATCACATTTATACTGATCATAATATAAGACCTGTACGTCAGCCACAGAGGAGACTCAATCTTGCGTTAAAGGATCTTGTTAAAATTGAAATTGAGAAACTCATCTGTGCAAGATTTATTTATCCTATCTCCAATAGTAAGTGGGTTTCACCTATGGCTGTTGTACCAAAGAAAAATGGAAAATGGAGAATTTGTGTGGATTATAGAGAACTCAATAAAGCCACTTTTAGAGATTATTTTTGGTTACCATTTGTTGACCAAGTTTTGGACAACTTGGATGGAAGGAAATATTTCTCCTTTTTAAATGGATTTAGTGGTTACAATCAAATTCAGGTGGCACCAGAAGACCAAGATAAGACAACGTTTACTTGTCCATGGGGCACATTTTCATACCGAGTCCTTCCTTTTGGACTTTGTAATGCTCTAGAAACTTTTCAGAGGGCCATTTTGGCTAGATTTGCAGCACTTTTCAATGACTGTGTAGAGGTCTATATGGATGATTTCATAGTCTATGGGTCAACCTATGATGAAGCCCTTCAAAACCTGGATAGGGTTTTACAAGTTTGTGAGGATAACCGACTTTCCCTTAGCCATGAAAAGTGTTTAATAATGGTGGAACAAGGAATAGTCTTAGGTCATCATATCTCTTCTGAAAATTTAATAAAGGTTGATCCTAAGAAAATTGAAGTAATTCAACAATTGACTGTTCCTCAAACACAAACAGATGTTCGAAGTTTTCTAGGGCATGTTGGATACTATAGAAGGTTTATAGAAAGCTTTAGTAAGATAGCAGCTCCTATGTTTTCTCTTCTCCAAAAATATGTAGAGTTTAATTGGACACTAGAGTCTCAACAATCATTTGAAACGATAAAGGAGAAGCTTGTCTCTACTCCCGTATTGCGTGGACCAAATTGGATTCTTCCCTTCCATATTTATGCTGATGCTTCTGATGATGCAATTGGAGCAGTATTGGGGCAAGAAGATGAGGATGGGGGTAAATATGCATATACTTTATTAGTAAAAACTTGACATCTGTTGAGAGGAATTATACAACGATAGAAAAAGAATTCTTGGTTGTGGTTCATGCCATTAAAAAGTTTTGCCATTATATTACGGGGTATAAAGTTACAATTTATACATATCACTCAGCTATAAAGTATTTAATGAATAAACCTATAGTTAATGGTCGAATAATGA